>CM067307.1:29165708-29400708 GCA_034231615.1 Meghimatium bilineatum
GATATATGTGTATAGGAATGGTGTTATATGTGTATGTTGATATATGTGTATAGGAATGTTGCTATATGTGTATGTGTATGTTGTTATATGTGTATAGGAATGGTGTTATATGTGTATGTTGATATATGTGTATAGGAATGTTGCTATATGTGTATGTGAATGTTGTTATATGTGTATAGGAATGTTGCTATATGTGTATGTGAATGTTGTTATATGTATATAGGAATGGTGTTATATGTGTATGTTGTTATATGTGTATAGGAATGGTGTTATATGTGTATGTGAATTGTTTTATATGTCTCTGTGAATGTTGCTATATGTGTATGTGAATGTTGCTATATGTGTATGTTGCTATATGTGTATGTGAATGTTGTTATATGTGAATGTTGTTATATGTGTATGTGAATGTTGTTATATGTGTATGTGAATGTTGTTATATGTGTATAGGAATGATGTTATATGTGTATGTTGTTATATGTGTATGTGAATTGTTCTATATGTCTCTGTGAATGTTGCTATATGTGTATGTGAATGTTGCTATATGTGTATGTGAATGTTGCTATATGTGTATGGGAATGTTGCTATATGTGTATGTGAATGTTGCTATATGTGTATGTGAATGTTGCTATATGTGTATGGGAATGTTGCTATATGTGTATGTGAATGTTGCTATATGTGTATGTGAATGTTGCTATATGTGTATGTGAATGTTGCTATATGTGTATGTGAATGTTGCTATATGTGTATGTGAATGTTGCTATATGTGTATGGAAATGTTCCTATATGTGTTAGTGTTGCTATATGTGTATGGGAGTGTTCCTATTTGTGTATTTGTGTTGCTATATGTGTTTTTGTGTTGCTATATGTGTATGTGAATGTTTTTATATATCAATGTTGCTATATGTGTATTGGAGTGTTTCTGTATTTGTGTGTGAATGTCGCTATATGTGAATGTTGCTATATGTGTGTGAGTATAAATATATATATATATATATGAATGTTGCATAATGAGTATTTATTACACATATAACATTCAAGTACATTGTGTCTCTGTGAAGTCCGTGTGCCGAGCAAGCATGTGATGTACAAGGTACACGATGAGGGTAACAACTTAGTCAATTGTGTTTCTGTATCGTTCAGAAATCAATGGCTAACTACTACAGAACGTTTTCATATTCCCTAGAGAATCCCTAAAGTAAAAAAAAAAACATGTTGTGGTGATGACTACACCATTAGTATGTTACCGGGGTATATTACCATTAAACGTTAGGACTTGTATATACCAAATGGAATTCGTAATTGCAAGAACTTTTGCTTTTGTTGTATCGATCCCCAGCAATCACGAGCAATGACAGGCTTTCGAGTACAAATGCTACAAACGAATTAAGACCAATGTGTATGTAAGAAATGAAGTAGAGATGTGTGCAGGTGTTCTGGAGCCATTGCTTTCAATAGTGAAACGACGAAAACTAGCATGGTTCGGACGGGTATGCAGGCACGATTCCTTGTCAAAAACAATACTGCACGGAACTGTCGAGGGTAGAAGAAGCAGAGGGAAGAGGGAAATGACGACATGTACAGACAACATCAAGGAATGGACAGGGCAAGATATTTCCACACTCATCCTCATCGCTGAGTATAGAATTCTCTGTAGTACTCTGTGTGCTGAGACACCCAATGTGGTACCGCTACGACCCTGAAGGGTTATGATTTTATTGATTGATTGATTGAATCACGAGCGATTATACTCACATTATTGATATTCATTGCTCCGAGGTAGATCCCGTCAACACACACATAAACAATCAATGAAGGTTTCTCTGTAGTGTGTCCATCTATGGAAACACAAATTAACCATAAATAGAAAGAAAATTACATATATTTCAAATATAATATATACTGTTATTTCACTGGCTTCGCATATGAGTGGTCCTGGGTTCATTCCCCAGTTGAGACGGAAATGTTTTCAGATCGCAACGGCTCTCAGGTCGACCCAGCCTTAAATGGGTACCGGATTAATCCGGGAAGTAAAGACTGCGAAGGAGAGGAGATGGCTACCGCCCTCATTTGCAGAGCCTGTGAAATGTGAGATCGCTAACATCTCACACCCCTACGGCATTAATAAATGCTATGGGTTACTTTACTTTTTTATATACTGTTAACAAAAAGAAACGCAACTTTTTGGCAGTTACATTTAGAAAAGTTTATAAAAGATATTCACTGAGTGGACACCATTCGACCTATCTATTATGCCCATCTGAGCATTAACTTCGTCGTGGTTACCTGAGTTGTACTTAGTTCATATTTCGTTAAATCATGAAAGAGTGCAAGGTAAAGACAACATTGTCGGCAACAATTCGTGACAGGTTCGTGAGAATCCCGTGAAATGTATTAAACATAAAACTGTGTGACCATATTATTGAATGCCTATAAAATATTGACGGTCCTCGAATAAATTCAGTAGAGAAATCAATCATCAATCAATCAATGAACCCGTAACTCTTCAGGGTCGTAGGGGTACCACATTGGATGCCTCAAAACACAGAGTCCTCCAGCGAATTCTATCCTGGGAGATGCGGATGAGTGTGGTATTATCTTACAATACTGCAGGGAACTGTCGAGGGTAGAAGAAGCAGAGTAAAAAAATAAAGGAAAAATCAATACGCAAGTATCTCTCACATCATTATAGAACAACGATATATCCTTATTGGACGCTTACAGATGGACAATCACAAAGTGTAGTAGTCAAACAATTTAGTGTGATTAGAAGCACCAGCACGACACTCGACACACATACACCCACACCCACACACATACACACACATACACTGCACATGTGTGTACATATCAAACGTATAACATTATTAAGTGTCAGAAGGCCCCCAATACTACAATGACTACATGAGTCCTACTTGTAAACATAAATAACATATAAAGATAAACAAGATTGCTTCAGACGTGACACCAGTATGTGAATAAAATAATATGAAGTCATCAAGGATTTATTATTAAATAAACATCGTGCAGTAAACTGAAGCGGACCTGGTTCAAATCCCGTTTATTGTATGAATTTTTTATATTAATAAATCATTGATACTTCTGTTTCTTTGATAACCCCGAGAATTACAAGCAATTAGCTCTTACTTCCTATGTTCAGTGGGAAGGTTTATGAGCTTTCTTTCATACCCAGGAGGTTTCACATTTCGGCCTGGTGCAATGCCTATAGGATGAGCGTTTTACTCAGGGAGGGGAGGGGGGGGGGTACATGAGACGAGGGAGCTGATAGGTTGCTTGGGTCATCCATTGTTTGTCTAAATTCTGATGAGGCGCTTCGCAGCCAGCGAGCCGTTCCTCGTGGTTGAAGACCATTCCATTACCACACTAGATCCCAGACCTAATTTCTTCCGTTTGAGGCGTGTTAGGTAACGGCGACGGTCGAATTAGACTCAGGGTTGATACACCTTCATAGACGAGGCGCTGCTTTTTCCAACATGTTGGGGGTCTGGGATTTTCTCACACACTCGCCTCTTCCGCTTGAGATGGCCTTCCAATCCATCGTCGCGAGATGAATGTGTATTTTGACTCTTCGCCATTGTTTATATTATCCAAAGAGGTAGGTAAAATACGAAACTCAGACGAGGGGCTTCGCAGAGTACCATTTGGTACTGAACCCAGTTCTCTCTGTATAAGCCGTGTTCGGCAACGGCCGACAGTCGAGTTGAACTAGGTTTACAGCATTGTTAGAGATTTGCGCCTCCCTCTACGCTGTCCCCAGTGTCCAGATTCCCTCAACACTACTTCGGTCAGACATTTTAACAAAGCTCTGCCTGACATTTGTTCAATGTTTATCCTGTGTGCAATGTGGGAGGGGGGGGGCTGTATTCAAAGCTTTTTTCCATACCCAGGAGTGCATGTTCAAGTTGGTGAATCCAATACTAGAACCATGCCCCCTACTTTGAATGGGGTCAATTGTGATGGGAGAGGTGGGCTTCTGTGTGATGAACACCAGTTACGCCAGTCGGTTCCCTGTTGGACCATTGTAGCTCCGTTACCACTGAATCTACTCATGTACACTACGCTGCCATCTAGCGTATGTTACCTTTTCCAGATTAGGTGTGTATCACCTCGTAAGATTACCGTATGTTAGGGATATTGACATTGGTCGCCCCTCCATTGTTTCTGTTTTTCAAGCTGGCCAAGACTAGATGCACAGACCTTGCATATGTTGGATGTAACTGTTTAGAGTTTTCGGAGATATTTCATGTCTTTCTGCAGGAAATTCTCATTCCATCTACGACATCCACGGATATGATCCCCAAAAGGCTTAGCCAGGAATACAGCAAGCGCAGCTGTATTTCTGTTTCCAGGGTGTATCACGTGGAGATACTTTTGGGATCTTGGTTATCTGCTAATCCTGGGTCCGCCGAGAGCAGTGCAGTACCCTTTGCGCCCCATTGATGCTTCTATATCATAGTATCTACTTTATTAGCGGTTTACCAAAATATGTCACTAAACAATTCGATAATGAGGGCACATCGAATGAAAATGATGGCACTACGGGTGAAAATGAGGGCACTACGCACGAAAATGAGTGCACTACGCACGAAAATAATGGTACTTCGCACGAAAATGAGGGCACTTCGCACGAAAATGAGGCCATTTCACACGAAAATGAGGGCACTACGCACGAAAATAAGGGCACTATGCACGAAAATGATGGCACTTCGCACGAAAATGAGGGCATTATGCAAGAAAATTAGGGCACTTCGCACGAAAATGAGGGCACTTCGCACGGACATGAGTGCACTGCGCACGAAAATAAGGGCACTGCGCATGGAAATGAGGGCAGTACGCACGAACATGAAGACACTACGCACGGAAATGAGGGCACTTCGTTGGAAAATGAGGGCACTTCGCATGATAATGAGGACACTTTGCACGAAAATGAGGGCACTACGCAAGGAAATGAGGGCACTTCGCACGAACATGAGGGCACTGCGCACGAAAAAGAGGGCACTATGCACGGAAATGAGGGCACTTCGTACGAAAATGAGTGCACTTAGCACGAAAATGAGGGTACTACGCACGAAAATGAGGGCACTACGCACGAAAATGAGGGCACTACATACGAAAATGAGGGCACTGCGCACGGACATGAGGGCACTGCGCACGAAAATGAGGGCACTACGCACGAAAATGAGGGCACTACGCACGGACATGGGACACTACGCAAGGACATGAGGGCACTGCGCACGAAAATGAGGGCACTACGCACGAAAATGAGGGCACTACGCACGAAAATGAGGGCACTACGCACGGACATGAGGGCAATATGCAGGAAAATGATCGAATGAATTTATTTAGTAGATACCCCCTGCCTTTCCTTTTCCTGCTTCTAAAGACACTTATACGACTCCGACAACGTACAACGGTTTTCTCAACAGGATACGATACAATATTCATGCACTACCTGCAGAAGCACAGCTTCATCTATTTCGTTGTTGCATTTAGATAGGTCATCTTCGTTGTAATGAATAATGAAAAGTGCTTGAAGCAACTTTCTTACAACGTAATATAGAACTGCTAGAGAATAATATAATATCTGCAACTACGTGCGGCCCCTTGTTTGCCTTCACCCGTACCTTTCATAGATATGTGTATATTCTTCTTCTTCGTCTGCGTTCGTTCTCAAACTCCTGCAGATTAGCAGGATGTAGTCCGGAGAACGGAATGCGTTTTGTCATGGTTTACAGCATTGCTGCAATATTTGCACCTTTCAGCCTGCCACATCCGGCTTCAGCATGGCTTTGGGTCACTGACCCTGTATGGGATGGGACAGCCAACTCCATTCCATAACCTCACTTAAGCGTCACTTTTGAAAGATGATTCCCGATAAGCCAGCAGATGTTATATTTGTCGATGATCACTTTTCACGCGCACGACATTATTTGACCAGATAGAGGGGTGTTAAATAAATCTAAATGTAGGTTGCTATTTGTAAAACTAATACCGTCTCAAATAAATACATTCCAAAAGAAATAAAAAGGTGCCCACTCGTTACGTATTTGAGTATTGTTTGGTTTTTAGTGGTCCTTATTTATATAATTTGAGTCGCATCCCAAAAATAGCCAAGACGACTCCTAGTATATAAATAACGACCAACCGAAAACACAACAATAACCAAAAACGTAACGAATGGGGTCCTAATTAATTCTGTTGAAGGGTCTTCTATATGCAACTGTCTTGATTAAACTGTGACAGATAAGTATATACCTGGTATATTCTTTAACTGGCGCATGTTTCGATGAGTCTTTATTCTTTAGAATTGCGACATGGTTTACAAACGTAAATGTTTCATGTCAATACTTAACACCCCTCTAAATGACCACGCCCATGTAGTACAAGTTGTAAAGGAAACTGATGCTTGAATTTTAATAAATGAAAATTTTAAAAATTCTAGTTCTTTTCCCTGGAAACATAGTTTAAAAATTCGGAAATAACATGTCTTTATTTGACAGTGGTAAAAGAGATTTAATTTTTTTGTAAAGTAGAAAGATGATTTTGAAGCTTCGTAATTAAGGCAGAAAAAGAACCTGCTTCTCTGCGGGATATCTTCCTGTTCGTAGAGAGGTAGAGAACTGTTGTAAATAATGTCAGATATGACTTATGAAAGTCATGCAGTCATATGGGCTGTGTAGTAAAAGTAGGCTTACGTGATAAACAGTAGGCGTATGTGCTACAAAGTAGGGTTCTGTATAAGAAAGTAGTGTTTATCTCTCCATCTTTCCTTCCTCTTTTACCCTTTACGGAAGTTGAGGGAGACACAATGTTCTTGCTCTAGCTTTTCTGGTATCTTCAGATAATGTCATTTTGTGTTCGTGTAATGTCTCTTTGATGTTGTCAATCCAGCGTACTCTAGGTCTACCCCTGGCTCTTCTATCTGCTTCTCATTTCTTCATATATGATTTCTAAACTAATGAATCACACAGCATTCTTTGCAGATGACTAAGCCATTGTTATTTTATACCATAGAATTTATATGACAACTCTTTATCATATGACCTCGTTTCTAATTCTGTCTCCTGGTCACTCCTATGGCTTTTCTCAGACACCTCATCTCTGTTCAAAGAAAGTAGTGTTACGTGATACAAAGTAGAGTTATGTGATACAAAGTAGAGTTATGCGATACAAAGTAGGGTTATGTGATAGAAAGTAGCGTTACGTGATAGAAAGTAGGGTTATGTGATACATAGTAGAGTTATGTGATACAAAGTAGGGTTATGTGATAGAAAGTAGCGTTACGTGATAGAAAGTAGGGTTATGTGATACAAAGTAGAGTTATGCGATACAAAGTAGGGTTATGTGATAGAAAGTAGTGGTATGTGATAGAAAGTAGGGTTCTGTGATACAAAGTAGGGTTATGTGATAGAAAGTAGAGTTATGTGATAGACAGTAGGATTAAATGATACAAAGTAGGATTATGTGGTAGAAAGTAGAGTTATGTGATACAAAGTAGAGTTATGTGATAGAAAGTAGGGTTATGTGATAGAAAGTAGACTTATGTGATAGAAAGTAGGGTTCGTTCTGTGATACAAAGTAGAGTTATGTGATACAAAGTAGGGTTATGTGATAGAAAGTAGTGTTATGTGATAGAAAGTAGGGTCATGTGATAGAAAGTAGAGTTATGTGATAGAAAGTAGAGTTATGTGATAGAAAGTAGAGTTATGTGATAGACAGTAGGATTACGTGATACAAAGTAGGGTTATGTGATACAAAGTAGGGTTATGTGATAGAAAGTAGAGTTATGTGATACAAAGTAGGATTACGTGATACAAAGTAGGGTTATGTGATACAAAGTAGGGTTATGTGATAGAAAGTAGAGTTATGTGATACAAAGTAGGGTTATGTGATATAAAGTAGGATTATGTGATAGAAAGTAGAGTTATGTGATAGAAAGTAATGGTATGTGATAGACAGTAGGATTACGTGATTCAAAGTAGAGTTATGTTTTAGACAGTAGAGTTAAGTGCCAGTAGGGTTAAGTGATACAAAGAAGGGTTCTGTGATAAAATTTTGAAGTATGGGATAAATAAAGTAGACATAAATTGATCAGAAATGTACCTCTAAATTGTTGCAGACGTTGATGGGATTGAATGTCTGTATATTATGAAATGAAAAATTCATTTTCGCTCACACATATCTTCATAAGGAGTGTCGTATGCTTCTTGAGGCAGTGCTTTGAGCAAGAAGTTGTAGTCTTCTATGTGTGACAGACAGCTCTGGAGAAAGTTATAGTATGTCTATGCCTGGGGTATAAGGCGTTTTGCTATGCTTTAATACGTATATGACCGGCAGATGTGACCGAATCACGACTAAATAGTCAAACTTTTGTAATGTTATGCGCAGAGCCATGTAAATCTGTGTTATAATTTGCGCATCTTCCATGACGTAACAGAAATATCACTTAAAAGTAGAACTAGCATACGCGTCGATGCTAACCACAATAGGTAATGCAATCGCAGGTGTCTGTTGCACGAGTTAACACCAATCTCTAACGTCACCCGTGAAACTACACCATCATATCAACTACACATCCTACTCTACAATGCTAGAATTCTAACACCAATCATAACCACTATCCTTTCCTCACAACTAAAATCAGCTATCTCCTCTACAAGCTATATTTTCTAACTTTGCTCTAACACAATTTATTTATTTACGAGCCTATGCTTTGTTCCGCTAAAACTTGGTCACATTTCCCAGACATGAACCTTGTGTGTAATTCACAGAGTTAGAAGATTTTAAAAATCTTAGTGGGTTGAGACGACATACTGAACTCCTTACCAGAAATAGCTTGTAGAAATTAAATTAAACCGGATGATAATTACATTTCAATGTTTAGGTTAGAGAAATGTTTAGGTATCGGTATGTGACGTAAGCAGAAATGAATGCTGCCGGGAGCATACAAGATTGTTCTTCTACCGCAAAACTGTATTTTTTTCTTTGCCCGGCAAGCCACGTAAATAACATATGCAAGTGTGTTCTGGTTGATGGTCCTCTACATCGTCGGCATGCACCTAGAACGACTGGAAGAAAACTTTATAAATCGATTATGACAACCTCCCAATAATTGTGTCAGACAAGGTTTGGACATGTGTGCAGACACGGTTAATTGATAGCACAACCTCCCCATAACTGTGTCAGACAAGGTTTGGACATGTGTGCCGACACGGTTAATTGATAGCACAATCTCCCCATAATTGTGTCAGACAAGGATTGGACATGTGTGCCAACATGGTTAATTGATAGCACAACCTCCCCATAATTGTGTCAGACAAGGTTTCGACATGTGTGCCGACACGGTTAATTGATAGCACAATCTCCCCATAATTGTGTCAGACAAGGATTGGACATGTGTGCCAACATGGTTAATTGATAGCACAACTTCCCCATAATTGCGTCAGACAAGGTTTGGACATGTGTGCCGACATGGTTAATTGATGAAAACAAAATCTGGAATGGTCGAATATATAAGAAAATGATAGGCACAAATAAAAACATGAGACAACATCAAGGACAGGACAAGATTGGATAGACAACATAAATGACAAGACAAGATTAGAAAGACAACATCAAGGACAAGACAAGATTGGATATTAGACATCAAGGACAAGACAAGATTGGATATTCATCACCAAGGACAAGACAAGATTGGATATTCAACACCAAGGACAAGACAAGATTGGATATTCAACACCAAGGACAAGACAAGATTGGATATTCAACACCAAGGACAAGACAAGATTGGATATTCAACACCAAGGACAAGTCAAGATTGGATATTCATCACCAAGGACAAGACAAGATTGGATATTCAACACCAAGGACAAGACAAGATTGGATATTCAACACCAAGGACAAGACAAGATTGGATAGACAACACCAAGGACAAGACAAGATTGGATATTCAACAGCAAGGACAAGACAAGATTGGATAGACAACATCCAGGACAAGACAAGATTGGATAGACAACATCAAGGACAAGGGAAGATTGGATAGACAAAATCAAGGACAAGACAAGATTTTATAGACAACATCAAGGACAAGACAACACTGGATATTCAACAAAAAGGACAAGACAAGATTGGATATTCAACAGCAAGGACCAGACAAGATTGGATAGACAACATCAAGGACCAGACAAGATTGGATAGACAACATCAAGGTCAAGACAATATTGGGCAGACAACATCATGGGCAAGACAAGATTGGACAGACATCATCAAGAAGAAGACAGGATTGGACAGATAACATCAAGGACAAGACAGGAAAAGAATTCACCTCACTGGTCCACGTAGTTGAAAATAGAAGTCGCTGTAGGACTCTTGTGTGTTGATTCTTCCTCTCTATCGAAGACGGATATTTCGGGCCATTGGCGCAATTAAACGGCGACACATCGCATTTTCCTTCTCTGGACTATACCCAGCTAGAAATCTAGTAATACCATTGTCCTGCTATAGGAGAGGTCTAATGGGAGTTTGAGAATGAACGATGAACTGAAAGATTCAACCAATTAGGTATTAGTTATGTTGATTATCCTCTTCGCACACAGGACAAGTCCATAGGTGCTCTGATCTCCGTTTCAGTAAATCTCTCAGGGTATATCGGCTGATGGTTCCGGTTCTATGTTTGTTCACTGCTCTTTTTGAAATATTTGTCAGGGGCCACGCCCATCTTCACTCCCAGTTCGCGCATTCTCGATATTGACTCATGCTCATTCATCTCAAAATCCTCTGATCGTGAGGACTCACACAGAGCAATGAGTATGTCTGCTCGGTCCATAGCCTGACCGTCTGTTTTGGTGACGAGGCTAGTTAATTGTGTCCGGGGACAAAAATAAGCTTGATTCTTCGCAGTAAGGCCCTCATTTCTGCTCACTTTAATGACTCCACTTATTCCTTCCGTACATCACCTGTATTGACTTTCTGAATCATATTGAATTGGGAATTCACATGGGAATTGACTTGCGATTCCAGCCTGTTAAGTGCCTGCGTTACTGTGAATACTTCCATTGTTAGGCTTCTTGTTGTTGCGGCACCACTGGCTTCATGTACTGTTCTTCCTTTTGATCTGGCAGTAAAGACACATGCGCATCGGTGGCGACGCATTACCGACCCATCCGTGTAAATCACAACATCTGTGTCATCGGTATTCTTGCAGATTAGTGCCTTCATCTCAGCATCCACGCTCAGTTTCCTACACTTTCTATTGAGTGTAATGACGTCTTGAAAGACCGTAGGAATAAATATCGATTCCTCGCCAGGAGTTATGTCTTCTCTGGCACAGACATGTTTAACGGTATCATCGGCCCGACCCATCCACGATTTGCCTCTCTTGAGCCTGCTTCCCTTTACACGTGCGAGCTTGCTGTGTAGTAGATGGTCTATGTCAGAACTCACTCTGAGGTATGTGCGGGCACGCCACAGATCAATTCTATGAGATATGCTCGGAAAATCAAGGAGAAATCTCATAGTCACACAGGGTGTGTCTCTTGTGCAACCAAGGATGATCCGCATCGCTTCGTTTTGAATTCTCTTCAGCCTCCCAATCTGTGTATGACTGGCGGCGATAGTAGCGCCTGCATATTCAATGACAGGGATGACAAGAGCCTTATATAAGACTACGAGCTGTGGCTGTTTAGTATCAGCAGCTACCATTACTCTCAGAGCTGAAAGTCATTTACGTACCTCTGCGATAACATGATCAACGTGTTCCCGGAAACACAGACTACGATCAAATCGCACGCCCATGTATTGTAAGGATGCGGTCCTGAGTACATCGGACCCTCTCATCTCTACCGTCGGTACCGTAGACTTTACAATGTGATTTTTAAAAGAGAACCGTGTCACCGCCGCCTTCTCTTGTTGATCAGTGACCCTGAATCGTCACACCAGAAGGCGATACGGTCTAGCTCATTCTGCAGTGATTCGACAGTTTATATTCTATCTCTTCCCTGTCTGTATATCAGGATATCATCCGCAAAAGACAGTGTTCTATCTCTTCCGTTGAGCTGTGCTGTGTGATTGCCACGGTGTAAACATTGAATAAAACGAGTGAGAGTGGAGAACCCTGTGGAAGGCATAGGCGTATTGTTATGGGTTTCGATGTCCAACAACCGCACCTGAGGGCCACCTAATCTCGAGCAACACCGCTTGTATCCATCTGACGACGAAAGGGTCAAAAGAGCAAGAGCGTGTTGATGAGGTACTCGAACGGCACTCGTTTATACGCGTCCTCCAAGTCAATCGCGACAGCACACGTTTCTAAAGCTGCGTGGAAGCCCTCGAATACGTCGTAGGCGAAAACAGAGGCATTGCGCCATGATTCTTTCTGACGTCTGTAGCCTCACAGATTCATCCTATGTGGAACCCCAATCACCATGATGCGTTACCACCATTCTTAATGGATTGGGTTTGTATCAATCCAGAATTTCCTCCTCTTCTCTTTCACACTCGACTCTTCCATACAAAACAATTGTCGACAGTTACTTGAGTCTCATGACGTCCAAATCAGAACAGGTTTTCGCCTTTTCACCACTGTCAAAGTTGTTATTGATAAACTGCGAGTCAGTTTATTTTCTGCCGGGCGAATATATTTGATAGATAGCTATAATTTATAGATTACACCAGCACTTGTTTTTGCGCACTTTTAAAAATATTAACGCGTATAAATTTTGCGCCCGGTTGTTGAACGTCACATTTCTCAAGGACAAGAGAAGAGACACCAAACTGATAAAAAACTAATAGTTTTCAAGAATTTTAATACGGTAAATACTTAACTTTTAGACAAATAATAGAAATGATTAAATAATATAAATAATAATTAGCTACATACGAGTGAGCAAGCTACAAGAGTAAAGTAAAAATCACTAGAAACTGAGGCTACATATAAGTAAGTACATAGCAAAGATAGTAATATAAATATGAACACATTAAAACACTATTATTATGACTTAAATAGCAGTCCGTCGCAATTGATGATAACAGTTTCAGACTTGTGTCGATGCATCTGTCTAGTATGTGTGGTCGTCCGTCGTAGTCATTGATAGCAACAGCGTCAGAATTGTGTCGTTGCATCTCTCTAGTAAATGCGGTGATGGCTGAAGAGGTGAATCATGTGATAGAATCCCACAGCACATTTGGGACATGTATGATCAGAATTAGATGCCTGTGTGTTATTTGTTCTGTCTTTTCCGGCAGCACGGTTTCTCTGTACCTCTGAGATGTCATGCTTCTCTGTACCTCTGAGATGTCATGCTTCTCTGTACCTCAGAGATGTCATGCTTCTCTGTACCTCTGAGATGTCATGTTTCTCTGTACCTCAGAGATGTCATGCTTCTCTGTACCTCTGAGATGTCATGTTTCTCTGTACCTCAGAGATGTCATGTTTCTCTGTACCTCTGAGATGTCATGCTTCTCTGTACCTCTGAGATGTCATGCTTCTCTGTACCTCTGAGATGTCATGCTTCTCTGTACCTCTGAGATGTCATGTTTCTCTGTACCTCTGAGATGTCATGTTTCTCTGTACCTCTGAGATGTCATGCTTCTCTGTACCTCTGACATGTCATGTTTCTCTGTACCTCTGAGATGGCATGCTTCTCTGTACCTCTGAGATGTCATGTTTCTCTGTACCTCTGAGATGTCATGTTTCTCTGTACCTCTGAGATGTCATGCTTCTCTGTACCTCTGAGATGTCATGTTTCTCTGTACCTCTGAGATGGCATGCTTCTCTGTACCTCTGAGATGTCATGTTTCTCTGTACCTCTGAGATGTCATGTATCTCTGTACCTCTGAGATGTCATGTCTCTGGACGATGCAAACGCTTTTTCTAGTGTTGCTTCTCCACAAATGGCGATTCTGAGAGACATACTCCCAGGAAGTGGTCAATGTTGAAGTTCTTCATATATACTTTGAGAGAGTAATTGAAGAGTTTCGTCTGTCCACCGACCAGTCGTTTTCCTATGAAGATCGCATCATACATCAGGGGTTTTGAGATGCGTTTGTCAGATAAGTCACAACATGTCCAGCGGATCTACATTGGGACTACTTCAGCATTAAATGAATACTAGGGATATTTCTAGTGAAGTCTTCAGCATTGAACTTGGGATCTGGTGCAAAGGGAACGCATTTCTCTTGGCGGACCTAGGATTAGCAGATAACCAAGATCCCAAATGTACCTCCTCGTGGTGCACCCTGGTAACAGAAATACAGCAGCTCGAGCTGATTCTGGCCAAATCATTTGGGGATCGATTCCGAGAATGTGGAGGTAGCAAATGGAAAGAGATTTGACTGCATTTGAGACAAACAATATCTCCGACACCATCAGCATCACCACATACAGCGACACTGTCGACATACAGTGAAGCTAGTCAGTCCAGTTCGAACATTGGAGGGGCGGCCAATGTAAAAGACACAAAAGGTAGATGCATGGCGAGAGACGAATAGTTTTCATAATGAGTATAATGAAAGGACAGAACAGCGCAAGATGGCAGCGCCAACTGCAAATAGAAAGGGACAAGTTCCTAGGAAAGGGGAACTATAAGCTCTGTTAGCTCGAGACGACATTCTAGTTACCTGTGCTCCTTATAGGCAGAGATCCAGACCCAATCATGAGCGTTCGGAAAAGCAAGAAGATCTGACCCAACTCTAATGTCGAGCCTTCCTAAATCGGAAATATGCTCGCGAAGAGAAAGGGTTCCGTACCCGAAGGGCTCATGCAAAAAAGGGACAACGATCGCAGTCCTGGCCCAACTCTACTGGCAAGATTTCCTACACCGGAAATAAACTTGCAGAGAGAAAGGGTTCAGTACCTGATGGGCTCGAGCGCTATTGGGACAAGGTCGCTAAGCTCTCAAACGCGTGGTGTGAGACTCGAACTTGGGCGAGGGGTTCACGATGTCTGTGAACGACGCCTCGGGTAGGAGGGCGAACGATCCAGGGTCCAACTCTTCTGGCGAGTACTTCCTCATACGGAACCAGGCTCGCGGATGAGAAACAGTTCAGTACTCGATGGGCATAAGCACAAGTATGTCCAATTACTCGAGGTGAGTTCATAGACGGTGGAACACTTCGTGCGAGATAGACGTGAACGACAATCGTCTAGGTGAAGAGTCACTACTCCTGCGTGCCTGGCGACCGATATATAGGCTGTCACGGACTAGCGAAGCCTACCAGAATTAAAGGCATGACGAAAACGGATGTGCTGGACCTCTGAAGTCCTGACCACAATTGGCCAACTGAGGTGCAAATAACACAGTTCTACTGTGGAACTTGCAGCACAGCGTACTTCCTGATCTCCGGCGGAAATCACACGATATATTCATTGTGGTTATATGAGAGCGAACGCTGAAGAAGAAGAAGAAGAAGAAGAAGAATTTGGGATATCTCTAGTGAAGACTTAAGTATCAGGTACTTTGTCTTGCAAATTTTATATTATTAAGTTTTATAGTATTTTACAATTGCACAATTTCACAATTAGGGTTTGGTAATTGCACTATTACATGGATATTGTGCTCTGCTCATGCTGGGGTTCGGTGTTTTTAGAGAGAAAACAGACTAGTTTTAAGACAACACGGTGAAGGCCAATCGATAATTAACAAAGGGGGATATTTTCATATTCGTGTATATGCAGCTTTTGGGCAAGAGCATCATGAAGACTGATTTTTTCTAAAAGATTTCAGGAATTTTAAAATAATTAGGTACATAATAGAGAAGGACGACTAAAGGGTAGGATGTTGTAGATAATACAATCAACGTGCTACAGAAACCTTCAGCGTACGTACTCTTCACAATCTGCTGAATAAGACGGAGTTCTTATGGGGATATCCATATTCTACTGACGTCGGTTCAGATATCACTATTCATTATAATTGTATAATATACAATAAGTGGGACGTGTGGCAGAGGGGTTTGAGTATTGGTCTCATACTCCTGAGGTCCAGGATTCAATTACTAGTAAAGATTTGGTGAATTTTATTATGTCTACGGGTAGATTTTTTAAAAGAACTCACTCTGTGTATGACGTGACGACCGCAAGAACATGCGGTCTTTATCACAGAAATCATACGCAACATCTCTGCAACACACAAGTCGCATGCAACATTTCTGCAACACACAAGTCGCATGCAACATTTCTGCAACACACAAGTCGCATGCAACATTTCTGCAACACACAAGTCACATGCAACATTTCTGCAACACACAAGTCACATGCAACATTTCTGCAACACACACGTCACATGCAACATTTCTGCAACACACACGTCACATGCAACATTTCTGCAACACACAAGTCACATGCAACATTTCTGCAACACACAAGTCACATGCAACATTTCTGCAACACACAAGTCACATGCAACAGCTCTGCCACACACAAGTCACATGCAACATTTCTGCAACACACACGTCACATGCAACATCTCTGCAACATACAAGTCACATGCAACATCTCTGCAACATACAAGTCACATGCAACATCTCTGCAACATACAAGTCACATGCAACATCTCTGCCAGACATACAAGTCACATGCAACATCTCTGCAACATACAAGTCACATGCAACATCTCTGCCAGACATACAAGTCACATGCAACATCTCTGCAACATACAAGTCACATGCAACATCTCTGCAACATACAAGTCACATGCAACATCTCTGCAACATACAAGTCACATGCAACATCTCTGCAACATACAAGTCACATGCAACATCTCTGCCAGACATACAAGTCACATGCAACATCTCTGCAACATACAAGTCACATGCAACATCTCTGCAACATACAAGTCACATGCAACATCTCTGCAACATACAAGTCACATGCAACATCTCTGCAACATACAAGTCACATGCAACATCTCTGCCAGACATACAAGTCACATGCAACATCTCTGCAACATACAAGTCACATGCAACAGCTCTGCCAGACATATATATATATTTATGATACTGATATATTATTGCCCTATTTCCTGTAACAAATTACGGTTGTGTATCTTGAACACTTAATTATACAGTGGTAAAGGTAACAGGTGCCATTTAATTTCTATTTGCCACGTTCATTCTCAAACTCCCACCAGATCTCTATTATAGCTGGACAATGATTCTACTAGATTTCCAGCAGAATGTGGTCCAGAAAAGTGTTTTGCATCGATTTCTTTGCATTACTGGACCGACACATTCGACTTGCGTCTTCACAACGTGATGCTACAGAAGAATTGTGAGAATACGACGGACAGTCGTTATTTCTTTCCTGATATCTTCATTTCTCCATCGGTCACCTCTCGTGTAATTTGTGTAATTTGTGTAATTTCTAAATAACAAAAATATCGGAGGATGTTCGACAAAAAGGAAGTACCGCAGTAACCAGTCAAATAGAGGTAAATGCAAATAAGATAAATAGGTTACTGAAGAAAACTGTCAATATAAAATAACAAAAATATAGAAAATAACAATAAAACAAATAACAAATAGAGTTGTGAAAGTGTCGGTCCAATTGGGACTTTTATCAAGACCTATATTTATTTATGTTTGATAAAGGTCCCAATTGGACCGACACGTTGACAATTGTATTTGTTCTTTGTTTCATTGTTATTTTCTATATTTTTGTTATTTTATATTGACAGTTTTCTAGTAACCTATTTACCTTATTTGCATTCACCTCGTGTAATTTACAGCTTTCCTCAAACATCGCATATTACACACAGTGTAATCAAGAGATATCAAGAAGGAAATAAATACCATCTCAAGTTAAGAGAGACACAAAAAATAGGCAGAAAAACAAATTGGCTTGACCAAATCATGAGAATAGAAGCAACGCAACCAGCTCTATGAGCATACAACAGAAGATTGTCGGCCTACAAGCCATGAAGAGGTGCAAGAGCTAGATGGGTGGAGACCCAAATTACTAAAGATGGCATTGCAACTTTACACCATTTGATCTACGAGAAAGTGTCTCATATAAATACACTATTGCAACTTTACACCATCTTATCTACGATCTAGTCTCTCATATAAATACACTATTGCAACTTTATACCATCTTATCTACGAGATAGTGTCTCATATAAATACACTATTGCAACTTTACACAATCTGATCTACGATCTAGTCTCTCATATAAATACACTATTGCAACTTTATACCATCTTATCTACGAGATAGTGTCTCATATAAATACACTATTGCAACTTTACACAATCTGATCTACGATCTAGTCTCTCATATAAATACACTATTGCAACTTTATACCATCTTATCTACGAGATAGTGTCTCATATAAATACACTATTGCAACTTTACACAATCTGATCTACGATCTAGTCTCTCATATAAATACACTATTGCAACTTTATACCATCTTATCTACGAGATAGTGTCTCATATAAATACATTATTGCAACTTTACACCATCTGATCTACGAGCAAATGTACAAATACACATACATTATTGCAACGCTACACCAGATTTTTAGAATTTTTCATGAATCTTGTTACTTGTAAACAGGTCCTATAGACGGACATCGTCACCCCTGATACATCAACTGGAGGGAGAAAACATGATTCCTACCATGTTCAGGTATTTAGTATCTTGTCTTCTGCTTTCTGTTCTTCTTCTTCTTCGAATAAAAATTTCTAGGCTGTGTGGCAGCCAGGTCAATGCCCTCTAGTTTAGGGTGCAAGGAATGTCTTCTAATGCACAGAATGTCGCCTAATGCAAAGACTGTCTTCGAATAAACAGACATACATTTAATGCAAACAATTTCTTCTAATGCAAATGCTGATTTCTAATGCAAAAACTGACTTCTAATGCAAAAACTGACTTCAAATAATAACGAAGATGTGAATGACATGAATGTTGTAAGCGGCGACTAAGGAGGTCTTGTCTGTAAGGTTCGATGTCGCATTCCATAGAAAAATCAGTCATTCAGTCAAAATCAGTCATCCTGAATCAGATGTATCGAATCGAAAACTAATATCTAAAACTTCGAAAGCTAATATGTAAAACTTCGAAAGCTAATATGTAAAACTTGGAAAGCTAATATGTAAAACTTCGAAAGCTACTATGTAAAACTTCGAAAGCTAATTTGTAAAACTTCGAAAGCTAATATGTAAAACTTCGAAAGCAAATATGTAAAACTTCGAAATATAATATGTAAAACTTCGAAGACTAATATGTAAAACTTCGACAGCTAATATGTAAAGCTTCGAAAGCTACTATATACAACTTCGAAAGCTAATACGTAAAACTTCGAAAGCTAATATGTAAAACTTCGAAAGCTAATATGTAAAACTTCGAAAACTAATATGTAAAATTTCGAAAGCTAATATGTAAAGCTTCGCAAACTAATATGTAAAACTTCGAAAGCTAATATGTAAAACTTCGACGGCTAATATGTAAAACTTCGACAGTTAATATGTAAAACTTCGAAAGCTACTATGTAAAACTTCGAAAGCTACTATGTAAAACTTCGAAAACTAATATGTAAAACTTCAAAAACTAATAGGTAAAACTTCGAAAGCTACTATGTAAAACTTCGAAAGCTAATATGTAAAACTTCGAAAGCTAATATGTAAAACTTCGAAAGCTACGCTGTAAAACTTCGAAAGCTAATATATCAAACTTCGAAAGATAATATGCAAAACTTCGAAAGCTAATATATCACACATTTTTCAGTGTATTTCGTTTTCTGGACCACGTTCTGCTAGTCTACAGAATTTGAAGAGCAAACGCAGAAGAATAAGATGAACATCCAGGCCCACCAAACCAATGGAATTCGTTACAACGTATACTGGTAAAGTAAACAGGGCGGGTGTGATGGTGACTACGCCATCCTTAACTCTCCATGTGCACTAAGCCGCTAAATCTACATTTTGGAGACCTGCTATACCAAGAAGCCACTGAAATCGTCATTTTGATACGAGTTTACTATCGCGAATTATAAACATCACGATGTCTATAAAAATCAAACAAACCTTTCCTATATGCGATACTTATATTACTGATGACTCTTTCAACACCTCCACATATATTTTTTTCTGGCAGTTTTTCTGTAGAACCACATCTCTATTGTTTCTAACTTCCCACTTTCCTGTTTGTTTATTGTCCAAGACCCACATCCATATGCTAGTATAAGAGTGGAGTCACATAGTGCTGTAGAACTCTCTTTCTCACCTCTAATGACAAGGTCATATCACACAATATATTTTTCATTTATTAATATAGTT
This sequence comes from Meghimatium bilineatum, assembly GCA_034231615.1. Lineage (NCBI taxonomy): Eukaryota > Metazoa > Mollusca > Gastropoda > Stylommatophora > Philomycidae > Meghimatium > Meghimatium bilineatum. The sequence continues at coordinate 29,186,001 of CM067307.1, forward strand.
TTTGCCTGCCCTATTTTGCTTCTTATTTCTGTTGTACTTACATCTGCTGTAGTTGTTGTATCTAAATATTTGAATAAGAGCAGCAGGAGAAACAGGATTATATGGATGTGTATTATCCCCACTACTTTTTATTACATACATGGACCATATAAACAAAACAGCAAATTCTAATGAAACAAATGAACTGCTTTTTGCAGATGACCAGGTTTTATTCCACAACAGCATTAAAAACCTGCAAGACCACCTAAGCATAATAGACACAGCAGGCAAGCAATTTGGAATGAAAATCAACATAGACAAAACAGAAGTAATGAATATTGCAAGAGAAAAGGAGAACATCAACATACAGATAAAAAATAAACAACTAAAACAAGTAGATGAATTCAAATATCTGGGCAGCGCATTGAGATATGACAACAAACAAGAAGCAGAAATAAACGCAAGATGTAATAAGGCCTGTCAGATCATTGGTCAATTAACATCTTTACTAAGAAACAAAGAAAGCGCCTTTCAACACGTTTTTCTTACGAACATTGTGTTATCAGTGTCAAACTTGAACATTGGATTCTAGAACAATACATAAGATTAACACCACTGAAATGAAATGTGTGAGACGTATGATTGGAGTTAGCTTGAGAGACAAAATCAGGAATGAAGCACTAAGGAAACAATTTGGGATCAAGTCAACAATAGAATACATCCAGAAACAACAAGTTAAATGGTACGGCCACATAACCAGACAGAAAGAGCAAAGTATTATCCAAAAAACACTTAAACGATACGAAAACAGGAGACCTATTGGACGCCCTCGTAAAAGGTGGATAGATAGTGTATTAGAGACACTAGGAAATATAACAGCGGAAGAGGCAAAGAGAAGGGAAAAAGCTCGTACACATGCACTCTCCCTTCAACACCGAAAGGTACATGAGGACAGAAAGAAGAAAAAAAAGAAGAAGAAATATTTGAATTAGTGGACCTGTTTTAATACTATATCATTAAATGTGATCTTGCAAGGTGTGGTATGTTGTTTATTTGAAATAACAATTACTAATGTTTTCTTTGTATTTAGGAAGAGGCATTTCTCTTTACTGTCTGTGACTACTACATTAATTAAATCTTGAAGGTCTTCCTCCCTTTTAGCAATCAGAACGGTGCCATCCGCATATCTCAAATTAATTATGTTATGTCCTCCCACTGATATTCCTGGGATATCAACTATTGCACGCACTATGTTTTCACTGTATAAAAAGAACAGCTCCGGTGAATGTAAACATCCCTGTCTCACTCCTTGTTTTATTTGTTGAAAAGGGCAAATTGATTTCTTACTCTTATTGCTGCTGTTTGTTGCCAGTACATGTTCTTGATGATTCTTAAATCCTTATTGTCTATGTTGAAATTCTCTAACATGTGAATAACTTCACAATGTTTAACTTTATCAAAATGTTCTGTGTCGTCTACAAAACAAAAGTACAGATCTGTTTTTACTTCTATAGACCTCTTTATTATTGTTCTCAATATATATATATATATCAAATATCTTCTGGGCAGCATATTGAGATATGACAACAAACAAGAAGCAGAAATAAACGCAAGATGTAACAAACAATTATACAAACAATTATATATATATAATTGTTTGTACCTTTGCCTTCTACGAAGCCACATTGTTCTGGTCTTTTTTTCTGTTTTTATTTTGTTTCTCACACTCTTCATGATGATTCTGAGAAGTATTTTGGTTATTTGGCTCATGAGGCTGATTGTACGGTGTTCTTCACATTCGGTGGTCTCTGGTTTCTTAGGTAAGGTTATAAGCATAAATCTCTTTAAGTCATCGGATATGTGTGTGCGTGTGTGTGTTTGTGTGTATGTGTGCACTATTACATACGTCATTCAGCTATTCTAATATATATATATATATATATATATATATATATGTGTGTGTGTGTGTCTCTCTGTGTGTGTGTGTGTGTCTGTGTGTGTGTCTGTATGTGTGTCTGTGTGTGTGTTGTGTGAGAGAGAGAGAGAAAGAGACCTGGAAAAACTCTTTATCTTCATTAAAAAAAATTACTGAGTTTCGAGAACAAATGTCTTCTTAAGATAACTAACACCCATTGGAGTGAATTCAAATCGAATGATAAAATTAGAGAAGAGACACATCAACATTTCATCACAGATGTTATCAGAAAACGCCGTTGGTCCTACACCGGGCATGTCCTACGCGCATACATCAACAGAATACATCATCAATCTCTTGAATGGATACCTACAGGCAAAAGTACCAGGGGTAAACAAAAAGAAACACTCAGAAGAACAATACTTAGAGAAAGTAAAACAATCAATATCCATACTATTCAACAACTGCACAAAATAGCTTTGAACAGACAGAATTGGAGAGATCTGACCTCTGCCATATGCGCTAACTTCAGCGCAAAAGGAAAATAAATGAATGAATGAATGTGTATGAGACACTAGCTCCTAGATCAGATGGTATAAAGTTGCAATAGTGTAATAGTGCAAATAGTGAAAATGAATAAATAAATGAATGAATGAATATATATATATATATATATATATATGCATATATAATCCGTCAGTGAGGACACAATAACTCGTAGTGTAACATAAAGAGCATTCTGGAGACGACTACTAGTAATATTAAACACTATTCTTCTTCTTCTTCTTCATCGTTCATTCTCAAACTCCCGCTGGATCTCCCTTGTAGAAGGACTATTGTCCTACTAGATTTCCAGCAGGATGTAGTCCAGAGAATTGAAATGCGTTGTGTCGCCGTTTTATTTGCGCCAATGGCCCGACAGATCCGTCTTCGGCGGAAAAACACTATTCAAAACTATTATTATACCAAAGCTGTGTTACCAGTGCCAAACATGGACAACGGTAGCACACGATAAACGTAAACTTTTGACAGCTGAAATGGCATGCTTGAGCAGAATCCTAGATATATTGCTAAGAGACAGAGTGAGAAATAAGGACATTAGACAAAGAACCGGCACCGACCCACTCTTGGAGTAAATTAAGAGACAACGGATCAAATGCTTTGCACACATCAGCAGACTACCATCAGACAGCATACCACAGCAAGCTACGCTACACAGATACAGCAGATAGGCAGACCTAGAGGCTGACCACGAAAACAATGGACCATTGAAATAAAAGAGTTGACAAACTCCACAATATACTCTGCCCACACGAGGGTCTTCTCCAGAAAACTCTTCTACCCCTGACGCTGAAAGGCAACAAAGGGTTTAGCGAATAGATAATGTATTTGTATATGTGTGTGCGTGTGTGTGTGTGCTTGTCTGTGTATGTATAATAAAGAATAGAAAATTGTATATTTTGTATGCATTTACTGACTTGAATACAATGTGATAATTATAAGTAATTTTGTATATATAAATACTTGTATGTATTACACAATGGTTTAGGATACATTCAGATGTGTTTCATTTCAAAATAAACGGTTTATATTTTAGTTGTTTTCAGGGATACAAGCTTGGGTATCTACATAAATGTGTTTTCCCCCCCCCCCACACTTTTTGGATTTTTTTCTGAATAAAATATTCCATAGTTAACACAATATTGTATGTTAGCAAAGACATTAAGCTGCTTCTTATTGCCTATCAATCTATGAATATTTTAATGTTAGAATTGTTCATGGAGACAAAATAGTGAAGTAAAAATACGCATATACTACCATAAATTATAAAAAAATATTTCAAAATGTGCTTACACATAGAAAGAAAACCTCACGGAGACAAAGAGTGTGTACACGTTAATGCTATAAGAAAAAGGTAAGATTAGTTTCCCATATCGTATATATTATAGAGTAACGTTTTGTCACAAATGAATCGATTAGTTTCCCATATCGTATATATTATAGGGTAACGTTGTGTCACAAATGAATAGATTAGTTTCCCTTATGGTATATTGTATCGGGTAACGTTTTGTCACAAATGAATCGATTAGTTTCCCATATCGTATATATTATAGGGTAACGCTGTGTCACAAATGAATAGATTAGTTTCCCATATCGTATATATTATAGAGTAACGTATTGTCACAAATGAATCGATTAGTTTCCCATATCGTATATATTATAGGGTAACGTTGTGTCACAAATGAATAGATTAGTTTCCCTTATGGTATATTGTATAGGGTAACGTTTTGTCACAAATGAATATAATTATAAATGTTTGATATATTTGTAGATTTTTGAGAAGGAAAGTCTGTGCTGTACGTCATTCACAGATGTAAAACGGCAACGTCAATGGCTAAAGATGACAACGGAAATAGAAGTGGGTCACGGTTGGAGAAAGAAAGACAGCAGGAGGGCGCTAATGTTACCGCTGATTCCAACAATCATTTGAAGTCTGATGCTGGAAATTCAAAAACGTGTGCTGATAAAGCGAAGCAAAGTGTGTTGGTTTTTAGTCGAAGTGCTGAAACTGTTGGGAACTTGGCAATAGATCAGAAGCAGTCGGGGCAAAGACCTGATAGGCTGCACACACGAAGACCAAGCACAAGCAGGCGAACTGGTATCGGAGAACAGAATCAAGCCGGAACGAGATGTCCAGCAACCAGGACAGCGTATCGTACTTCTAAACCAGGTCTTATTCGAACATCAAAAAGTTGTACTAAAGAATGCGATGTTCTGAGAACGGAGTACACCTATGACCATTCTACTGCTTACTCGGTACTGTACGAAGATGTTATAAGAACCGAAGACTCCAATACGCAGACGCCAACAGGAGAAGACGCTCACGACTTTGAGCCGGATGACGTTACTCTGTCAGAAAGTTTGGTCATAGGCGATCTTGGCGCAAAGTCGGACATCACTCTCACAAGTGATGACGAAGACGTGACTCATTGTCGTGATAAATCGGTCGACAAAATCGAAAATTGTCATAAAAACAGGCAAGTCGATAGTCGATGTTCTAATCATAAGAATGTTTTAAATATAAACTCTGATGGATTCATAGAATGTGATAAATATTTCTCGGGTGGTCACCGTATGGGTAGTGCAGACTCTGGTCGTAACAATGAATCATCACCAGATGTGGATGAAGTTGATCTAAGTAAATACTGGACGATGTGGAAATACGAAGCTGATAACATTGAACACAGGTTCAGTTCATCTGATGAGAGCGATCAAAGCTTGGGAAAAATTGCAGGTCAGGTCGATACTCTTTCGTCATCCAAGTTGCTCAAACAGCGTCCATTAAACATATCTGCTACAAAACACAACGTTGTAATTGGGTCTTTTTCTCCAGGCCAACAGGCGCATTCTTCCACACCTGAGACAGAAAAACGTTGTCTGTTAGAATGCTCAGATAAGTCACGTGAACAGGATGCCAGAGTCAGTACTGATATTTTAATGAACCCCTCCCATATACGTCAATTGGAAACAGAAATTTCTGGAGGTTTTATTCACTGCAACATTGTAGAACACGATGATTATACTCCAGCAAAAAGAACATTACGAGACACACACTCAGAAAATGTTTCGGAAATTTCAGTGAAGAATTGTACTAATTCAGAGTTGAATGACATCAATTTGATACATGATAAACATATACCTTCAACTTATTATGAGAAAATTGATGAAATTCGGATGAAGAAATCTTTGACCTCGGCTACAGGTTCTCGTTCCAGCTCTCGCATGAGAACAGAACAGAAGACGAATAATACGATCTTACAAATTACATCTCCGAACGAGATGATCTCAGAAGGAATACGTCAGAATAGCCCGTGCGTGAAACAAAACACATTTGAGAATAAGATGGCTGGGTCTCAGGAAGAGACATTGAAAGATGTTTCAGCGACGCAACAAAATGCTTATTTAAATACAAATTTATTATTTGACGATAACGCTGGTATAAACCAGCATTTGATTCAAAAATTTAATAATAGTAGCATCGATTCTGGTCCCAATGATTACGATGAGAAACGTGATAGCTTGGAAGAGAAAGGTGTAGGGAAAAACTTAATAAAAAATAAGCCAGAAACTGAAACCAGTCCAGTTATATCAATACTCAGCCTAAATGTAGTTAAAGAAGTACCAGAGTTGGACATGTCAAGTAGACGTGACCACAATGACGTGTACCATGGAGATAAATTGCTGAGCGTCTACCCATCCAGCAGTTCTGGATCTTCATCTATGCAGACAAGGAGACCAGTTATGTATATAGTGTCTGATAAAACAGCAAAGCGAACACAAGTTAATACTGCCGCAATTGCGACAGGTGTACCATCTGTACACAGCAGCTGTGAAATAGGCAGAGATAATGAAACACGGGCTGGAAACAGTTGCGTTCTATCGAGGACTAATGCATCTGAAGAGATCACTGCGGTGGAAAACTTGGTGAAGGAGGAACAAGAACATGATGTCGCTGAGATGCAAAGAACTCGAGAAGATCGGAATGAAAAAGAATTCAATGAACGTTCACCAGACGAGTTTCAGAATGACCATTGCGAGAAAAAAAACAACTCAGATAATGAAGGTAACACTTGTGATGCTGCTAACAGGACATGTACCATAAATATTCAGGTCGGCGATGCACCCCAAAAGTGCGTGATAACGCATGACACCAGGTCCGCACGTCGGAGTCTAACAACGGTGCCAGCTCCGTCTCTTGGTACTCATGAATATCTACCATTTCTCAACAAGTTGAGAAGAGATAAAGAAAAAGCCGCAAAGAAAGACGCAATACGTCAGCAGAATAGAGTCAACAAGATTCAAAGAAAACTGGCAGAAAGCGTCAAGAAAATTATACCACCTTCAGAGGAAGACTGCCACTGCGATGCTGAAAGTGTGGCATCAACACCTATGTGTCCAATAGGACGCGAAGTTCCACCAGATTGGAAGCCTGGAGAGCATAGCTCTCATCCACTGACAAAACTTACAGCTATCTACACGTCAAGGAAAGCCAGAAAACAGAGAAGATCTCTAAAAAAAAAGAACAGAACACAAAACAAGATCTCGCCTAGGAACAAGAAAAACGAAGGTAGCAACACGAAACTAAATAGACATTTGTCGAATATTGAAATGAATATATTAACGCAACAAAACTTTATGAAATCTACCAAATCCTGCTCTACTTTTCAGGCATACGACCATGGCAGCACTGACACAGATGGTAATCAAGAGGACGAAATGACATCACCCCAATACCAACCAAGTGGCAGCTTTGAATACAAGAGAAGATACTATGAACGACTCAGTCAGATTAAGAGTGTTTGTGGGAATGTTGATGATAACAACGCCCGTAAGAGTCAATTGCCCAAGCGTATCACGTCCCAGGTGGGATTGTTGAAAACGCTGGACGAGTTGTATAGTCCCCCAGGCTCAGACGATACAGACATAGAAGTGTGTCTAAACAACCAATCGATCTATGATGTACACCATCAAATGTCCCTATTTAACTACTACACCACCAGACTGAAGCATTTGTCTGTTTTAGATAATGTACCTAGCCAAGAATCTGATATTAGCAATGTGCCTCTGGTTCGAATCCGCAAAGCTGTACAGGAAGTGCCATCAGCACTAGACCACAAACGATTGAAATCATTGTACGAATGTAGAGCGAAAAAAACCGTACTCACGTCAAAGACACGAACGTGGGATATAGGAGACAAAGACCGCCTGCGAAATAATGACAAATCTGATAGTTTAGTTAAAAGTGGGAAAGAAACATATCAAACGAAGGCTTATAACAGGTCAACTGGTAGAACGGCGCACGTTCCATCAAATACTTCCAATAGCAGACATAATACACCCGAAATATTTCCTTTCTATAGCGATATCCAGACACCAGCGGAAGAAAACACAAAACCATGCGTTGAGAAGCCGTCAAAGGCTATTACTCCTGAACCAGTTTCGGGGAAGGTAAAACACAAGTCATACCTTGATATATTAAAAGCAAACTTGAAACATCCATCACAAGAGTTAAAACAAGGAAGACATGGTGCAAATTCGTCGGTTGGAACTAATAACAACAGAAAGTATAAGGCCCTCTATAATGACACTGCTGCAGATGCAGACGATTTAAAAACCTCAGGCAATGATGACTATCAGGGGCAAAAATCATCTAGGGACAAAGAGAGCGGTCACAAAAGTAGGATGAAAGTAAGGTTTGCTAACACGAGGAACGAGGCAGGGAAAGAACGTATGGTTTGGGAAATGTCTGAAGAAGAGACATGGGGATCGACGGTCAACGCCATGCTTCTCCGAGCAAGCAAAGTCATGGACAATACGGTCAAGAATGACCACACATACCCCAAACCGGATTCAGCAAGAATTGTATCTCCTGTACCGCCAAAATCACCGACATTTTTAAAAGAGCTCCTCAAACAAGACACAATAGAACGAAAGCAAGCTAAAGGTCAGATCAAAATGGACAAGAGGTTCAAGGACACTATTTTTAAATATGATAAACATGAGAGTAAATCATTTTTATCTCAAATCCCATCACGTTCACAAGCCTTAACAATGATTCCTTCTTTCGCGAGCGTACAGCCTCGCAATGAGGCAACTCTTCAATCAAAATCGTCACTCGTCTACACGGTCCCGCTTAAAGATGGAATCCAGCAAACCAGCACTAATGAAAAATCAGCTGGAGTTTTAAAAATCAGCATTCAGATGTCGAAAAGAGCAAAAGAAAGAGCTTGGATGACACACGAAAGACTAAAGCGTCAAAGGTCATTAACCTGTGAACATGAACTACCACAAGATATGCTAACACTGCCGAAGAAGTTGGCTCCACTTCGTATCTCAAAACCTATTAACTTTCAAAATCCAGACACTCGACATCTTGAGCGAATTCCAACCAGAGATATTTTGTCTAAAGCTCTGGAAGGACTTGGGGGAACATCACAAATTTGCTTCCAGCCAAGAATCACTGTGGAGGACAGTTCGCACAGAAACAGGTCAAACTTTCTTCTAGATCAGCATTCGGAGACGTTTCGGTACTATCGCGTTCCATATATGCATCAGAGAACATCTTCTATAGTGCCTATGTTCAGTGACTCTAACAACAATGCATATATGAAAGATGTAACGGACGAAAGAAGTCACAAAGATGAGATTTCAAGTACAGCAGATTCGAGAAATGATGCATCTGTCAATGGCGTCAAACAAGATGATTTGACTTTCTTCCAACAAGACAGCGATATTAGGAGCATCGACATAATTAATGGTCGATCTTTGGTTGAGAATGACATCACTCCTTGCAAGCTCACAGATGACTCGATCAATACCAACAGGTCGACTGATAATCACATGTTTCAGTTAACATACAACACCCATCGCTCCTTTGATTCTCAATCGTCAGTCAGCTTCAGGAAAATAATCAATCCGCTAAAAGATGACTCTACATTTATTAAAAAATATTCGGACATGTTTAATTCGGACGATAGTAAACAGGAAATAAGTGCTGAGACTAGTTACACAAGCGTGTACAGTACTTCTGATATCTCACAGCTACAACCTGGCGAAATTAACGCCAAAATTAGTGTCCAGGATAGTTACACAAACATGGACAGTGCTTATCAAATATCACAACTACAATCAAACAAAATTAAGACCAAATTGAAAATGCCAATTCATATTTCTGAAATTAATTTTTATCCAAACATTATTAACCAAAAACAGGACGAACATTTGATAGGTAAGGAAACTGAAACTGAAGGCACCGCAGCCGTTTCTAAAGAAACGCTTCTGGAAGTTTTGTTGGGATATGAACCAAAAGTTCTTCGTAAAGTCCCTATAACGAAGTCACAACCGGAACATGAACGGTATAACGAACTTAATATATGTGAAGTGAAAGCAGACGAGGCATACAGAACTGCTGTCAGTGGGGATCTTGATTACGTACACCACGATGACGTGTTTTATTCGAATAACTGGGTGCCTACTTACATGGAGACTACACAAGGAAATGAAAAACTGTCTCTAGATTTAGAAACACGAACAAGTGTGTCTGAATCGGATGCAGACGACAGCGTTGATGGTGGTAAATATGAGGTTCACATATCAGATAGTAATACTAGCCATGTTATGTTAGGTGCCATTGATGTGACGGAATACCTCCAGGACACGTCTCTCTCACAGAAGGAAGCTAGTGTGATTGACATAGCACCTGTAAGTTCAAGGTTATACCAAAAAGCGTTTAAGTCAGAGCGCTTGTTAAGCAGTAACCAAAACTTCAGTATTCGAGGTTCCTCTATCACTTTAACCGACAAATTTTCCTTAAAAGCGTCCTCCAACTTGCGTCTCACAGAAAAGAAATTACCTCCCGCTCATGAAAAATCTGACCATACATTTTCTATTGCAAATGAAGATAAAGTATACACAAATGATACAATCAATATACACTCACATGAACAGTCAGCCAAAGGGGCATATGATACAGCGCTGTACTTGGCTGAAGATTCTATAAGTATAACATCGGTAAGTATGCCAACTGATGCCATGAATACTGACAAGATACGACAAGGTGAGAACGTATCAGATATTGCTGGAATATCAGATAAGTATCTTGATTCAGAATTCAGTTTATGCGATCAGATTTTCCAAGAAGAATCGCCCAATAAACAAGACAATAGAAATTTTAAATGGGAGAAAATAATACTTCCTCCCACTTTTAACAAGAAATCTCAAATAACAAAAAACGTTCAGGGGCTTGTTACTTGTCCAGAGTTCTTCAATGAATATTCTACTAACTATCTCCATTCTAATTCGTCGATATCTCTCCTCAAGGACGTAGAACAAAGTTATAGATCACAGGAACAAGAAAACCTCAAACCTTATTGTAACTCTCCGAAACTTGAAGATATTACACTGACCATTCTCGAGTCTGATCACGACCCGCCCAACTCCATGTGCACGACAAGCTACGTTAAAGATGTCGTGTCCTTAACGGATGCAGACAAAAATACAGGAAATAACTACGATAGCCTACTAGAAGACGGATGCTCAGACCTGGCGTCAAATATACATACAGTTCGGATGCGAGCAGAAACTGTCGGGCAGGTAGTAAATAGATTTATGTCACCAGGGAGTCAGGGAGCAAGTGAATCGCATATGTTAGAAAATGTGCCAAATATTTCAAACTCAGTGGGAGATATACATAATTTAATTCACAGTCAAGGCCACAAGACTTCATTAGCAGGGTCATTTGAGCTTTTTAGCACAACTTCTTCAACATCTGATATTCTGGGTCAAGATAATAACCTCGGGGCTTTCTCCAATAGAAGTTATGGTGATCTAGTAAGTAGAGCATCCATGTCTAGTGATCGAGGACGTGTTCCTTTAAAATTCCAACCAGAAATAGAAGGTTGCTATCAATTAAGTGAGACTATTGCTCCAGAAAAAATTGTGTCTTTTATTCGGCGCTACAAGAAGAGAGTACCAAAGACTAAGTTACAGATTACAAAAACAAGGACAAAGGCGAACCGTAAAACTAGCAACTTCTCTCCATTCTTGGACAGACACTTTCTAAAAACCCTTCGAAGCACTGATCTCCTCCAAACAGTGAACCTGGACACTAAGCGCCTATTAAATTATCTTCAGTTAATGACCAGGCGACAGAGCTTTCTGCCCATATTTCAAGTGAAATCTATCCACTCCGTCGAGATGCTGCCTCTCATTGTGACACTAAACCACTGCGCGCCTACTTATATCGAAAGAGGTTGTCCGTCTTTCTCTGGATCTGTGAGACCGCTACCAATTTTCTATACGGAAGATAACACAGGATTTTTGAACAAGTAAGGTATATTTTGGTTATGCGTTGTTGTTTTTTTCTTCAATTTTCTCTAAGGCCTTCTTTTGTTTTTATTCATATGTCTCTTGTTTGTTTTTCTTCATTTTTCTATTATGTTTTCTGTGTTTCTTCATATTTTTTACTATGTTATCTCCGATTTCTCTTATTTTTATTGTGTGTGCACTGTGAACTGTCAATGCTGTATTTTCCCCGTTAGGCAATCGCAGGGAGAAGCGAGTGGCTTGTGTCATTAAGCGACTTACATGATAGACGTAGTCTGCAGAGAGTTGTGAGTGGCGTATGTGATTCAGTGGATTGTGTGATAAAGTAGCTTGTGTGATAAAGAAGCTTATGTGATAAAGAGGATTGTGTGATAAAGTTGCCTGTGTGATAAAGTAGCTTGCTGATAAAGTAGCTTGCTGATAAAGTAGCTTGTGTGATAAAGTGGAATGTGTGATAGTTTGTGTGATAAAGTGGAATGTGTGATAGTTTGTGTGATAAAGTAGCTTGTGTGATAAAGTAGCTTGCTGATAAAGTAGCTTGTGTGATAAAGTATCTTGTGTGATAAAGTAGCTTGTGTGATAAAGTAGCTTGCTGATAAAGTAGCTTCTGTGATAAAGTGGATTGTGTGATAGTTTGTGTGATAAAGTGGGTTGTGTGATAAAGTAGCTTGTGTGATAAAGTAGCTTGCTGATAAAGTAGCTTGTGTGATAAAGTAGCTTGTGTGATAAAGTAGCTTGCTGATAAAGTAGCTTGTGTGATAAAGTAGCTTGTGTGATAAAGTAGCTTGTGTGATAAAGTAGCTTGTGTGATAAAGTAGCTTGTGTGATAAAGTAGCTTGTGTGATAAAGTGGATTGTGTGATAGTTTGTGTGATAAAGTAGCTTGTGTGATAAAGTAGCTGTGTGATAAAGTAGCTTGTGTGATAAAGTAGCTTGTGTGATAAAGTGGATTGTGTGATAGTTTGTGTGATAAAGTAGCTTGTGTGATAAAGTAGCTTGTGTGATAAAGTAGCTTGTGTGATAAAGTAGCTTGTGTGATAAAGTAGCTTGTGTGATAAAGTAGCTTGTGTGATAAAGTAGCTTGCTGATAAAGTAGCTTGCTGATAAAGTAGCTTGTGTGATAAAGTGGATTGTGTGATAGTTTGTGTGATAAAGTGGGTTGTGTGATAAAGTAGCTTGTGTGATAAAGTAGTTTGCTGATAAAGTAGCTTGTGTGATAAAGTGGATTGTGTGATAGTTTGTGTGATAAAGTAGCTTGTGTGATAAAGTGGATTGTGTGATAGTTTGTGTGATAAAGTAGCGTGCTGATAAAGTAGCTTGTGTGATAAAGTGGATTGTGTGATAGTTTGTGTGATAAAGTAGCTTGTGTGATAAAGTAGCTTGCTGATAAAGTAGCTTGTTCGATAAAGTAGCTTGCTGATAAAGTAGCTTGTTGATAAAGTAGCATGTGTGATAAAGTGGATTGTGTGATACTTTGTGTGATAAAGTAGCTTGTGTGATAAAGTAGCTTGTGTGATAAAGTGGATTGTGTGATAGTTTGTGTGATAAAGTGGCTTGTGTGATAAAGTGGATTGTGTGATAGTTTGTGTGATAAAGTAGCTTGTGTGATAAAGTGGATTGTGTGATAGTTTGTGTGATAAAGTGGCTTGTGTGATAAAGTGGATTGTGTGATAGTTTGTGTGATAAAGTGGATTGTGTGATATAGTAGCTTGTGTGATAAAGTGTATTGTGTGAGAAAGTAGCTTTTATTCTTCTTCTTCTTCTTCTTTCGTTCACTTGAAACATGTCTATATCTGTAATTCTGTCTCCTTAATAAAACTCACTGTCTTTTGTAGTTCATACAGTGTCCCATAGAGTTTTGATTCCAGTGTTGTTTCCTCTGGCCAATATGTCTGCCTCAGCGTTTCATGCTCAGAACACTCTTGAAGTATATGTTTGGCACTCTGTGCTGCCTGTCCACATGTACACATGGCTGTGTTGCCAATCTTGAACTTTGTATACATGTGACTGCGGAGTCGGTTGTCTCCTGTTCTGAGACGTAGAATTATAACTTGTTCTGGTCTGTTCATAATATGATAGTCATCTTGTGTTGGTGTTTGTGGCTTTCTTATTGACTTGATCATCTGTTTTTTCTGATGGTAGGTGATTGGTATATCTGGTTGGTCTTCGGCAGCACCTTCCTTAGCCAGTTGGTCTGCTTTTTCATTTCCTGGTATTCCACAGTGAGAGGGTATCCACTGCATGGTTACCCTATACTGGTAAGACAATTCGCTAAGTAGTTTTTTCAAGTCTGTTAGTTTTTCAGACTTGAGAGCTTGAAGCACTGACCTTGCATCTGTCAGGAATACCACAGGCTGTATGTCAGAGTTGGAGTTCAGCGGTTTTTAGCTGCCACACTAATTGCCTGGATTTCTGCATCATAATTATTGCAGAATTTTCCTGTTGGTGTTCTGATTGTATCTCTAGGCTTGTGTGGATATTCTATATATACACCTGCACCTCCATTCCTCACGGCATTCTGTGCTGACCCATCTGTGTATACTCTGACCCATATATCTTGTGGATATTCCTCATCCAGGAAACTGAGGGTGACTGTCCTTCGCTGCACACTGTTCTGTTCGTCCTCGCTTAGTATTCCTTTCACATGGGTCTGAATGTATATTGGCATTCCATGCCTTTCACTCCACTGGGTTTGTTCTGGTACAGGCCTTAAGGGGCTGTCAACTTCAGGTAGGTCTGTAAGTTGTCTGCGGAGTCGTTTAGCTTGATGGATAAAGCTGCTTCTTTTCAGTCGTCCCATTGCTAGATTTTGGAATCTTTCCTTCATTGGATGACTTGGCATACACTGAAACTTTTCTGCCTGAATTAGTACTTTTGTGTCTCTGCGTTCGCCAAGTGTTTGCATTCTTCCCATTTTCTGCATCTCTGCTATGGGTGTTGATTTCATTGCTCCCAACATTATTCTAAGTGCCTGGTTTTGCACTTTATCTAGATCTTGTAATGTGGTGTTTGATGCAGGACACCACGCTGCTGAACCATATTCCAGATGTGGTCTTATACCTTGCTGGTAAACTTTACTGAGTATATTCCCACTGGCTCCCCATGTGTTTCCACTTAGGTTTCTCAGGATAGCTAACTTCCTCCTGGCTTTTGTTGTTGCTTTGTTTATGTGCTGCTTCCATGTCAGTTTATCATCAAAAGTAACTCCGAGGTATGTGGGTTGTTTGTCTTCTTTCAAGAGCTCTCCATCTATTTTGATATGACCGGCTTTTTGTTTTGGTGAGAGGGTAAAAAGTGTAGTGCTGCACTTATCTGTGTTAATGCTGACGCACCATCTATTAGCCCATAAGGTTAGGGCATCGATAGCTCTTTGTATTTGTTTAGTGGCCACTGTCGCATGTTCTTCTGTGCACCAGATCACCAGGTCGTCAGCATACATTGCCACTTTGATCCCGTGTGGTAGTTCAGCAACTAGGTCATTGATGTAAACCAAGAAAAGTGTGGGCGACAGGACTCCTCCCTGGGGGACTCCATGACGCAGTAGTACTTTCTTGCTCTTGCGACCATCTAATTGTACCCTGGCTCTTCTATTATGCAGGTATGTTTTTACCCATTTGTACATTCTTGAGCTAACCCTGCAATTTCGCAATTTCTTTAGGAGCCCTTCTTTCCAGACCTTATCAAATGCTTTCCTGAGGTCTATCCATGCTGCTAGTACCAGTTTCTTTTCTTGGAAGGCATCCTCAATCTCTTGGGAGAGGTAGGTTGCCTGATCTTCAGTAGAGTAGCACTGTCTGAAATCTGCTTGCTGTGATACCAGAAGGTTTTCACTTTCAAGGTACCACTGCATCCTAAGATTGATAATGCGTTCCATTGTTTTGCATAGACAGCTTGTGAGGCTGATGGGCCTGTAGTTGGAGACTGTGTTACCATCTTTTCCTGATTTGAGGAGTGGTATCATTATTGCTTCTCTCCACGCCTGTGGTATATTACCCGTGGACCAGCTTGTGTTAAAGATCTGCAGTAGCTTTGCTCTTGCTGCAATTCCCATGTTTCTAATCATTTCATTGGACACTCCATCAGCTCCAGGGGACTTTTTCATTTTCAATTTGGATATTGCATGCTCCAGTTCTCTCATTGTGATTGGTGCCTCCATGACTTCAGGTATAGGTTCGCCTTGTCCAATGTTTTGCTTCTTCTCTCGAACCTCCTGTTGTTTGTCTGGGCTGACTTTGATGTTATTGTCTTCTGCAAAGGAATCTGCAAAGTAATCAGCTGCATGTTTACCTGTTAAAATGTTTCTATCTTTATAAAGTGTGATCCTGGTATTTCTCCCTGTACCTTCATCATTTAGTTGTTTTACAAGTTTCCATAATTTCCTAGTATCTCTTTCTAGGTTCAGCGACTCTGTTTTTTCTTTCCAGCTACTCCGTCTGGCTTGTAACTTGGCTCTTTGAAATTTAGCCTTTGTTTGCTGATATTTGTTGGGATGTTCTTGGCTAGGTCTGTTCTCAGCCTGCTGTCTAGATGTTTCCATCTCATTTTGCAGCTTTTCCAGTTCATCATTCCAGTAGGGTTTGTAATTTTTGCGTGCTCCCCTGGGTATGGTTTTACTAGCAGCATGTAGTATACATTTATTAAATTCACTCACTGCTCTATTGATGTCTTTGTCCAAGTTCATGTCCTTAGCTAGAACACTGGTTAAATGCTGGTACATTTTCCAGTCTGCCCTCTTATAGTTCCACCTAGTGAGCGTGCTGCTGTCCTTGGTAAATTCATTGTGGATTTCCAGAAATACTGGTCTGTGGTCACTACCTCCAAGCTGCTTTCCAACGACACGTGTGATGTTCCATTCCAGGCCTGGTGAGTGGAATGTCAGATCTGGTGTAGAGGTGGTGTGCCATGCTCTCGAGTAGAAGGTTGGTGAGTCAGCTGGCTGGTTAACCTCACCTCTCTTGTCGATATGATCGTAGCCCCAGCTCTGAGAGTGGCTGTTGAAGTCACCACACACCATAAGTCTCTCTTTATCTGGAATTGTGTCTAGTGCCAATGGTTTATCATTTGGGCAGTAGTAGTTCAGGAGATGGAATTCTGCACTGTCTGTTTTTAGGTGGAGCATCTGGTATTCTGCCCCTTCCATATATACTTTCAGCTGACATGCGCTGATATTGTTTTTAACAAGTGTCAGAATTCCACCCTTTCGCCTGTCCTTTCGGTCAGATCGGTAGCACTGGTAGCCTCTGATTTTGAAGGCTATGTCGCTGCTGAGGTGTGTTTCTTGGATACAGCATATATTAACTTGTTCTTCACTGAGGACATTTTCAAGTTCCAATTTTTTTGCTGTATCCATCTCTTTTACTGTTGACACCCTCAGCATTTCAGTGCATTATTTTTATTGGTCGTTTAAAGTTTGTTTGGCCAGTATCTCTATTCCCTTGCCTCCTGGCTCCTCGAGGCAATTGAGAAGGACTTTCAGTAACTGAGGTTGGGCCCTTTCGAGGTATAGGGCCCGGCACCGTCCCTGCCTGAACGTCCGCCACAGGGCAGGCACCATAACTATTTATAGATGTAGACATGTTTCCATTGTGTTTTGTGCGTGGCATCCTGATTATCTGTGAGCCTTTTGGCTGGATGCCTCCGTCTTCAGCACTCTGCTTACTTGGGCAGAACTATGGTCCTGCTCGAATGGGACTGCCCGACCAGTCTTAGTTTCCAGCTCCTGATGGCTGAACTAAGCCCCATCACCACGGCACGGTGCTGGCCTTGATGGGGAGTAGCTTGTATGATAAAGTAGCTTGTGTGACAAAGTGGATTGTTTGATAAAGTAGCTTGTGTGACAAAGTGGATTGTTTGATAAAGTAGCTTGTATGATAAAGTAGCTTGTGTGACAAAGTGGATTGTGTGATAGTTTGTGTGATAAAGTGGGTTGTGTGATAAAGTAGCTTGTGTGATAAAGTGGATTGTTTGATAAAGTAGCTTGTGTGACAAAGTGGATTGTTTGATAAAGTGGATTGTATGATAAAGTAGCTTGTGTGACAAAGTGGATTGTTTGATAAAGTAGCTTGTATGATAAAGTAGCTTGTGTGACAAAGTGGATTGTGTGATAGTTTGTGTGATAAAGTGGGTTGTGTGATAAAGTAGCTTGTGTGACAAAGTGGATTGTGTGATAGTTTGTGTGATAAAGTGGGTTGTGTGATAAAGTAGCTTGTGTGATAAAGTAGCTTGTGTGATAAAGTGGATTGTGTGATAAAGTGGATTGTGTGATAGTTTGTGTGATAAAGTTGGTTGTGTGATAAAGTAGCTTGTGTGACAAAGTGGATTGTTTGATAAAGTAGCTTGTGTGATAAAGTGGATTGTGTGATAAAGTGGATTGTGTGATAAAGTGGATTGTGTGATAAAGTAGCTTACGTTATAAAGTAGCTTTTGTGATAAAGTAGCTTGTGCGATAAAGGCCGAATGCTCTTTTCAAGTCATGTACAGGATGAGTCTCTCAATTTACCCTCCGGCAGAAATATTTTTCTAATAATGTAACGTTGTAGATCAGTATTTTCCAAAATTATTTTACCATACCCCGACTAAATCTGCCTAAACCTTACCATACCCCGACTAAATCTGCCTAAAATTCTTATCCCCCTTCCCCTATGTAACACGTACATCTTTTTATATTCAAAAATTGGATTATTTCTTAAACCCTTCCCACGCCCCTCCCTGAAGAATCAAATTTCCCCCCTATGGCCGTGCACCTCACTTGGAAAACACTGCTGTAGATGATATGGCGAGAGACATAGTCATGTTGCCGTTATCACACATAGTTGTTTCACTCTTCATGTTCCATACTCTTTGTTTCATTTCCCATACTCTTTGTTTCATATTCCATACTGTTGTTTCATTTCCATACTGTTTTGTTTCATATTCCATACTGTTGTTTCACTTCCATACTCTTTGTTTCATATTCCATACTGTTGTTTCACTTCCATACTCTTTGTTTCATATTCCATACTGTTGTTTCATTTTCCATACTCTTTGTTTCATATTCCATACTGTTGTTGTTTCATTTCCATACTCTTTGTTGCATATTCCATACTGTTGCTTTATTTTCCATACTCTTTGTTTCATATTCCATACTTTTGTTTCATTTTCCATACTCTTTGTTTTAGGTATTCGTGATAATAAATCACGTAGATCAAATCAAGTAGCAACATTTTAACATAAGATGACCGGTAATCTAATAAAATGAAGAACAGAAGGACTCTACATGCCAAATCAGCATTTTTAATTTTTAAAATTAGAAAATATTCTATTCAATGGAATAATATCAATGATCATTACATACGAGAATTCTTCGACTGTTATGATGTTATGATGTTATGATGTTATGATGTTATATTGAACCAATTCCTTTGTTATGGATGTGAGATGTGGATGGTTTTAAACAAAATAACTCAAGGTGAACTAGAGACAACTGAGATGTGGCTTTCGAGAAGAATGATGAAAATTCCATGAACAGTCAAGAAAACTAATGTAGAAATCATCTAAGATGTTGGAGTAAGAAGACAAATTATAGCAAAAATTAAAATATCGAGTTTAAAAAAAAAACAACCACATTTGAACATTTAGCAACTGGTGGCAGAAAGATCAAGGAGAGAAGGGGCAGAGAAGATGTAACTCGAAATGTCTAGAAAGGTTGCCACTGTGAAATGAAAAAAAAACCCAATGTCACCAACTGAGCTTATTAACAACACATAAGACAGCGAGTTGTGGAGAAACATAATCGCCGACGCCATTGATAATATAAATAACAGTAGTAAAGACGATAATGTAATAACTTCAGTAGCTGTGAGAATGTAGCTATTCACAGCCCATAGATTTTCATATACAAAATGACCAGCTCCTCCTGAATTAAGTAACCGTGGTGACATCTGAACTCGCATCGCGTTATTGTCTCAAACGAAATGCTTCCTTTAAATAGTTCTATGGATGAATATTTAACATTCACAAGAGATTTTTCTGACGTAAAATAGAAATTCTTGAATCTAACGGGAATTGAACTAGTCCGTTCAACTGCATCAAATCGCCTAGCAATTATTGAACAAGCGTTCTTACGTACTTGACTAACCGCATCTCCAATAAAAGATGCGATTTCATCAAGCCATTCAAACCGTGCACACAAAGTCACCAGAACGGACCGATCGAGACAAGGACTATTACAACAACAAACATCCCGTACATGTATTGAAATATCCTCAGTAACAACAAACATATAACATAATATCCGTATTAGTTATACAAGGAATTTTTAAAAATTGTCCTCTGGCTTCCTACATATATTTACTTTCATAGACAATTATTCGCAGCAAAATTGTATTGTCTATATATGTTATCCATGTTTACAAGAAGACCTATCGGCCCTTGTATAACTAATACGGATATTATGTTATATGTTTGTTGTTACTGAGGATATCTCAAAACCTGTACGGGATGTTTGTTGTTGTTGTAATAGTCCTTGTCTCGATCGATCCGTTCTGGTGACTTTGTGTGCACGGTTTGAATGGCTTGATGAAATCGCATCTTTTATTGGAGATGCGGTTAGTCAAGTACGTAAGAACGCTTGTTCAATAATTGCTAGGCGATTTGATGCAGTTGAACGGACTAGTTCAATTCCCGTTAGATTCAAGAATTTCTTTAAATTGTCCTCTGGCTTCCTACTTATATTTACTCGTAAAATAAAGCTTCAAGAAATACTTCAAAACATCTCCGAAGCACTGCATGATTGACTTAAGATCTTGGAATAAATAAAAACAGCTATTGAAAGTCCAGCGTATTACAGTCAGATAAAATCGAGTATTACAAGTCGTGAACATGGTAGAGTGTTACAGACAATTACAAGTCGTGAATAGGGTAGAAAGTTACAGACAATTCAAAATTCACTCGCTTTAATCGGTGAAAATTCCAGGGATAGTGATACGATTGTATATACAGATGGGTCGGTTGAGAAACACATCAGAAGTGCCTGGGCCTTCAAGCTTAAAGGTGGGGGGGAGGACCATCAGAGAGGAAAGTGGTGCTTTCGCTCGGACGACAAGCAGCAAGACAATGGAGGTTTTGGCAGTAACCAAGGCTGTGCAATGGGTCTGCTCGCAGACTATCAGCGAGCATGCCTGCATACTCAGTGACTCGATGAGCATGACTGTGAAAGTTCAGGCGGGATACATTCGAGAACAGTGGCTGGATGCAGTGAAGAATTCCTGTTTGCGTAAAGTGACTTTCATTATTGTGCCGGGGCTTGCGGGAGTCAGGGTAATGACAGAGCAGATAGGTTGGCCGCACACGCTGCTACTACAGCTGTTGGTGGAGCGATGGATCAAGCAAACGCCCTAAGGGGGCGTTATGTACAGAAACATAATTGTACAGGAACATAATTTTACAGAAACATATTTGTACAGGAACTTAATTGCACAGAAACATAATTGTACAGGAACATAATTGTACAGAAATATTAAGTGATGTGTTGCTTCCAATTGGGGAAAATCTCCCTATGTCGTCTACTAAAAGTTACTGTTTCATAATATTGGTCTGAAAGAGCAATAGTGAGACGGCCCCTGGCTGTCAGCAGGGGGAAAACCGTAAGCATGTCTCTATGTTTGTCGGAAACTATATGTCTATCTACATGTACATCGAAAACTATATGTCTGTCCCTTTGTTTGCCAGAAACTGTATGTCTGTCTCAATGTTTGTTTAGAAACTATGTCTATCTATGTGTTTGTTCGTCATTTCTAGGTCTGTGTACTTCTATTAATATATATAAATATTTCTGTACCCAGTATATTCACAGTGAATTGGATTCCAGAAGGAGTATATTCCTTGGAAAAGACAGACACTTGTGCAACGTCTGCAATAGACATTAGAGACGATGGCAACGAGATAGCACATTTTGGAAGATTTTTGCAGTATTCTCCATTCGCAAGTGATCTTGCATTCCTCAGCAACAGAGCATATCTGATTGGTGATGAAGTGTGTTCTAGGGAGAAAGCAATGAAGACGTTGATGACTGGTCACGATGAAGCCGGTGGTGACCTGTTCAAGTATTTCATGTTTATGTGTGGCTGGGTACCACCTCATGTGACCCCAACAGTTGTCCTACCACCGGATCAATCCGCACTGACATCACTTTTAAGCAGTGCCTCAGAAAAAGTGCTAGAAAATATGTCGAAAGTCGGTCCATCTAGTGAAGTCCCACATATTACCAAAAACAGATTTGACGATCACGCACAGCAGGAAAGAGGTGTCGCTGTTCACGAGAACATATCTTCACTACCAAGTATTTTCTTTAGCAACCATCATGAGCCGGTCATAACACAGTATCCGTCCATGCCAATGACAGAGCCGAAGAAGTTATGCGCCCTTCCTGTTATATGCGATAGTTGTGAAATATTTACAGCACCAAAGCGATATCCAAGCACGCTATGTCTTCGATGTGGTGTCAGAATAGACAATGATCCAGCAGTTTCTCAAGAAGATACGGAGAACGATAATGTGCAATACGATCGGTTACAGGCTATTAGAAAAGAAATCAAGCAGATCGAATTAAACAGTCAACAGGAGAAGTACGGTAAAGAGTACCGAAATCCTTCTAACAAAAATTGGGAGGTTTCAGAAAATGGTGTGGCGTTTCAGATTCCAACAAAAGCTGATGCTAAAGGAGATATTTGTGACAGAAAATCTCAGTCCAAACGAGCGGTAAGAACATCTTATGAAACTGATCTTCACTACAAAATGCCGGTTAAAAGAAACATTCAAAGATTGTCAGTGTTCCATTCACGACAGCCTTCTGAAACCTCGTATCCTTCTCTTGCTAAACAACCAAAAAACAATTACAAGCCAAAACCTCATTGGAAAAGCTCGATCGTGCCAGGCGACGTGAAGCAACAGATGCCTGAGTACAGCCCTGTGAGGACGAAAACTGATAACGTGGATAACATGTGCGTAGACCAAGATTCAACTTTGGAAGTTAATTTACCATCTCTAGAATTAAGTGGTATTAAAAGACACGTCACACCAACAGGATCCAAGAAAAAAGAAGAAAGTTTGCCGGACATAAGCATATCTCAGGGAGTCGTCCAGACGAAATCAATCATAATTCTTAACGAAACGCAGAAAAAGAACGAGCCAAAATCACCGCTGACATTTAGAAAATCACCCTCGTCATCCTCATCACAACAGAAAGCCATCAAACAGATAATGCCCCACACAGCATTATCTGCTCTCCATGTTGAGAAGGAGAAAACGCAAGGTGTGGATATACTTGTTGCAGGTTGGAGTTCAAACACCAGTCGTGAAGTCGCAGACGACGAGAAGGATCTCATGGAAAAAAGAACATGGTCACAACCTGTTATTCCTCCTCCGTTTCCAACAAACCCACCTCCTCTAGCTGCCGCTCCTAAGCCTCCACCAAAACAACTTAAAACTGTACAACTCAGCAAAGCGCATTTGGCGCAGCATAAGCGCAATTTAAGCCACATTAACGCCTCATATATATCTCCTTACTGGGCTAAGAAGGAAATTAAACGAAGCAGAAACAAATCCCCGGCCTCCGAAAGCGGAGACGATCATTCATCTATTAGCCACATCACCACTATCAGTGGGATGAGCAGCTCGAGCAGCGAAAGCAACACGGAAGGCGAGTCTTCAACCGAAGATTCCGAGTCTGACTCTGGGTCATCTGCTACGGGATCAGACTTCTTCACTCGATACGCCAACAAGGGCGGGCCTACAAGTGTGGACGACATCTTCAAGCGAACGTTACCAAAACAACAATTAGACTACAACCTAAACCGAATCAAAGAAGTCAAAGAAAAAGAAGAAAGGGAGCAGCTAGGATATCTACGAGGCCGGGAAGGGGCCTCACCTCCACCCCGTGATCAAGGAGATAATGTTAAAGATATCGAACGCGCAGTGACATTTGTTCCATCTGACTATGACATGTGCTCAGACGCCGAAGAGATCAAAGAATTATGGAAACTTTGTTTTCCAGAAGTCGATTTCTGGGATAGAAACAAGAGGAAAAAATTCAAGAAAAGAAAAATATTGTTTTAAATAATGCATGAGATCTTCAATCTTCTTCTTCAGCATTCGGTCTTACATCCAGATGCATCTGTCTCGTATCAGTATAATGGTCCTACTATATTTCTCAATCAATCAAGTGCCATGTCGTCAGTACAATGGTCCTACTATATTTCTAACAGGATGCAATCTCAATCAATCAAGTGCCATGTCGACTCGTGTGTGCGATCATGCTTCTTCACAACTCTCTGTCTCTTGTGTTGTTAATAAATTAAGTTGGTGACTTCCTTTTGTTCCACAGTGACAACCACATCAGAGATTTCTCGCTTTGTTTTTTCCCTGTCTCTTCTCCGCAAGAGCGTCAATAAATTACTTCAATTTTTTTTAATGTTATTAGATAATTCTCATTCTCTTTCAATGCCATTACCTTCATGTCCTCTTTCACGTGTGCTTGTATATTTGTATTGATTACAGTTGCTCTATAGAAAATTTCTGTAATATTTTCACTTCTAGCTGTATACTTCTTCAGCATTCATTCTCAAACTCCCACTGGGTCTCTCTTGTAGCAGGACACATTCTCAAACTCCCACTGGGTCTCTCTTGTAGCAGGACACATTCTCAAACTCCCACTGGGTCTCTTTTGTAGCAGGACACATTCTCAAACTCCTCCTGGGTCTCTCTTGTAGCAGGACACATTCTCAAACCCCCACTCGATCTCTCTTGTAGCAGGACACATTCTCAAACTCCCACTGGGTCTCTCTTGTAGCAGGACACATTCTCAAACTCCCACTGGGTCTCTCTTGTAGCAGGACACATTCTCAAACTCCCACTGGGTCTCTCTTGTAGCAGGACACATTCTCAAACTCCCACTGGGTCTCTCTTGTAGCAGGACACATTCTCAAACTCCCACTGGGTCTCTCTTGTAGCAGGACACATTCTCAAACTCCCACTGGGTCTCTCTTGTAGTAGGACACATTCTCAAACTCCCACTGGGTCTCTCTTGTAGTAGAACAATGATCCTGCTAGATTGCTAGACATGTGTTGCTTCGACGTATTATAGGCGCCAATGACCTGATACATCCGTCTCTCGGCGGTTAACTTTACACAAGCTCGAGTACAGCTCACTGTTTCGGCGAATAACTCTACACAAGCTCGAGTACAGCTCACTGTTTCGGCGGATAACTCTACACAAGCTCGAGTACAGCTCACTGTTTCGGCGGATAACTCTACACAAGCTCGAGTACGGCTTACCGTTTCTGGTATTTTTTTGGGAACTACTGGTTCCCTATGTGGTTCTCCCTTTTGGGATAATTTGTTCCTCGAGCAACCACCACCCCGCTCCTCCAACCTTACTCCCAGTCCTTTGTTCTTAAAAACATATTTCATTGACATACTTTGCACACCAATAATATGGTTGTTTTCTTATGGTTCTTCTAGGCGGATTTGTTTCCTCCCTCCGATTTCACAATTTTTCTTATGGTTCTTCTAGGCGGATTTGTTTCCTCCCTCCGATTTCACAATTTTTCTTATGGTTCTTCTAGGCGGATTTGTTTCCTCCCTCCGATTTCACAATTTTTCTCCATGATAACCACTGCAAGTCTCCGCGGTAGACACTGCAAGTCTCCGCGGTCCCCACTGTAAGTCTCCGCGGTCCCCACTGTAAGTCTTCGTCGTACCATCTGAAAGTCTGCCCACACTCTCTAATTATGTGGGGTCCCCATTACAAGTCTCTGCGGTTCTTACTGCATTTCTCCGTGGTCCATACTACAATTATCCACGGTACCACTGCAAGTCGCCACTATCCCCATTATATGTCTCCGCGGTCACCTTTCAATTTATTATGTTCCTCAGTGCACGCCTTCGTGGTACCAAATATACCATGTGGTACATATTGGTTACAATAAAATATTGGTGTACTCAACTACCGGTCCAACATTTCTTAGTCGCATCTTGCTTTCTATTAAATCATAGATATGTAAAAACGGGAAAGGAAGGGGGGGTGGGGGGGTGTTGGAATTGAGATATTCAACTTCAATCCTGCTCCTTTATTTAACGAAAGAATTCTACGATTCTCCTATACGACAAATCTGTATGTAAGAAATAAAATAGAGATGTATAGGCCCTACAGCCCCACAAGAACCATTGCTTTCAGTATTGAAACGACAAAATATTGCATGGTTTCGACATGTATGTAGACATGATTACTTTTCAAAAACAACACTGCATGGTACTCTAAAAGGGGGCGGGGGCATAGGAGGGAAATTATAGACATTGACATACAACATCAAGGAATGGACATACAACATCAAGGAATGGACATACAACATCAAGGAATGGACAGGGCAAACTTTTTCCTCACTCATCCGCATCGTCGAAGATAGAAATCGCTGGAGGATTCTGTGTACTGAAGCATCCAATGTGGTACCCCCTACGACCCTGAAGGGTTAAGGGTTTATAGATATAGATACATAGATTTAACCAAAATAGACATATATATATATATACGTAGAATATGCGGAAAATATACGGAGAACAACAAGACAATTTAATAATATATGGTAATCCACCCACCTCATCTTCTCACAACAAATATACTTAAAATATATTCTTCTAACTAAAATAAGTCATCCACAGCGAATAGTATTAGTGAAGAAACAAAGATTGCCCGACCCCAGCCCCTCCTCCCCTAGCTTTTAACAAAATAGACTCTATGTCTTCACTTTACAAATAAAACATTTTTAAACAAAAGTTTATAGTTAACCTATTATGGTAGTTTATAGTCAAGTTTATAGTTTTTAGTTTTATATACAGTTTATAGTTTATATATAGTTTTATATCTAGTTTATAGTCAAGATTTATAGCAGTATTTATTGGCTGTAGTGATTTTCTACGCAATATAACTACGTTCAGTAGTCTGCCATGGCATTCTGAAAGGTTCGTGTGCATAAGTTCCTGCGAGGTGGATACTGTTTACATTTTAATAATTGTTTTGTCCCCTAATAGTATAGATGTCACTGTACCAGTATTTTGATATTAGTGGTACTGTACCAGTGTTATGACATGAGTGGTACTGTACCAGTGTTATGACATGAGTGTCACTGTACCAGTGTTATGACATGAGTGTCACTGTACCAGTGTTATGACATGAGTGATACTGTACCAGTGTCATGGCATGAGTGGTACTGTACGAGTGTTATTACATGCGTGTTACTGTACCATTGTTATAATATGAGTGGTACTGTACCAGTGGTATGCAATGAGGGACATGGCACCAAGGTTGCGATGAGGTACCGATACATTTTCTGCATCATATTTCTTTCACAAATATATTTGAAGATTGTTTTTTTTTTACTACACTCTGCTTACTTCTTGTTTACTTATTTAAAATTTTAATTGAATATTGATTTTGTATTTTGATCGAATGTACAGAAGGCAGTTGTATATACAATATAAATTTTGTTTAATCTTTTAGTGGGTGTTGTGTATATAAATTGTGTGTGACAATATTCGTACAATTGTGTGCGCTAATAAAATATGCTTAGTACGTTTGTTTTCATTTATCTTTCACAAATTTATAAATAGATAACTTGGAGTTTTGTGTTCATATTTGTGAACTGTTTAATAGTTTTCATAAACAGTTATTTAGATATGGGGGCAGGGGGTGGGGGCTAGCAAGGCATCATATTGTTCGTAGTGGCGAGGAGGCGGGAATTTCTGTTGAATATTTTCGCTGATGAGGCACGTCCTCTCAATGGCGGCTTCATTTTAACTGTGTCAGTGCGCAATCTGGACTGTGTCGTGCTATAATGTAGGGAGGCAGCCAAATCAGGGCTGTGTTGTGCTATAATGTAGGGAGGCAGCCAAATCAGGACTGTGTCGTACTATAATGTAGAGATGCAGCCAAATCAGGACTGTGCCGTGCTATAATGTAGGGAGGCAGCCAAATCAGGCCTGTTGTGCTATAATGTAGGGAGGCAGCTAAATCAGGGCTGTGCCGTGCTATAATGTAGAGAGGCAGCCGAATCAGGACTGTGCCGTGCTATAATGTAGAGAATCGACCGAATCATGAAGAACCAATCAGCAATGTGTCGTGCTATGATGCAGAGGGGTAACCGAATCAGGCGGCACCAATCAAAATACATTTTGAAGAAAAACTTTCTTCCAATTGATAAAATCCACCGCACGTTCCTGTACGCAATACTATGACAATATTGAAGGTTGCAGTTCATGTAATACTGTCATTATTTGCTGTGAATCAACAGCATGTCATAAAATTAAGACTAGGTATGAAAAAAGTAAAGATGTAAAATATGCTTAAATAAATAGTATCTGTTATGGTGAGTAACGACGGTGAGGCACGTACTATTCAACCATGGACGATCGTACAATTTGGTTATATCCGAGATTTGAGCAGTAAAAAATATTTGAGGTCACGGTTTGGGTAATCCAATCACCACGACCTCCGATTAATGTCATAATAGGTCAGGAAGCTGAGTATCAGTTGTGAAATATTTTACTCATTTAGGGAATTGACCATTTTTAGAAAATATCATTCGGGATTTCCCTGGTGTTTTGTTTTATTGCTTAATTTTCAAGAGGTCACTGGTTCGAATCTCGACTTGAAGTTACAGAGTGACGTGCTATGAGGGGTACTCTCGACAAGAAGGCGTGACGCTTCGTTTAAATAAACCGAGTACATTTGGGATAATCCGAGTACTATAAAACCAATTCTCTAAGACATTTTTAATCATTCCAATAAACATTTCAGAAGGCCTTGACTACCTACTGAAAGGTAGATCCAGGAAAATGGTAATAAAGTTTTACTGATACTGGATAACACACATAATGATACACACAAAACGACGATTCGACCAAAAGGCTTTATCAAGACAGACAATGGAAACAAAATTAAAACATATAACAGAAAGAG
This sequence comes from Meghimatium bilineatum, assembly GCA_034231615.1. Classification (NCBI taxonomy): domain Eukaryota; kingdom Metazoa; phylum Mollusca; class Gastropoda; order Stylommatophora; family Philomycidae; genus Meghimatium; species Meghimatium bilineatum. The sequence continues at coordinate 29,214,769 of CM067307.1, forward strand.
AAAAGTAATAACATCGACTTATACTGTTATAAACTTATACTTATACTTATACTAAATACTGTTCGCTTTGTGTTATATGTTTTAATTTTGTTTCAATTGTCTGTCTTGATAAAGGCCTTTTGGTCAAAACGTCGATTTGTATGAGTCATTATGCGTGTTATCTAGTATCAGCAAAACTTTATTACCCTTTTCCTGGATCTACCTGTTGGATTTCAGTTCTGCGCAGTAAGTACAATTTGTCGATTTTCTCCCTACTGAAAGTTGAACATCGTCCGTGTATTCTGAGGTCCGAAAAAGCAACAAGGTATGGCAACACTGTTTACTTTCCATGGAAGTCGTAAGATGCGGCTAAGGTTGTTATAGGATGAAATTGGCTGTCCCATCAGAAAAATAGAGTTAAAGTGAGCCAGAAGCCATTCTGAATTGAGATGAGTCAGTCTGAAAATCCAGATACCGTAGAAAAGCTGCAAACTTGAAACAACGAATTTCGTTATCTGGACTACATTCTGTTAATCTGCAGGAGTTTGATAACGAAACAGAAGAAAAACAAACTGGACATAATATAAGTTATACCTGTCGAATATTCCAGCTTATTTCAATTATTAAGTTGTTAATCCGACACAAGTTTCTTACCGATAACTCTTTTCGACTATTTCTGTATTTTCTTTTAATCGGCTTGTCTCCCTTATATCTAAGCGCAATAATCAACAAAGCAGTCGTAATTTTCGGACACAACACATTTATATTGTTATCTCCCCTGTCTGAAACTATCAAAGTTGGTAATTATTCAACTGCGTGATTATTTTATTGTGTTATAAAGTAATGGATTCCTGAGATTTGGAAATATAGAAGAATAGGGGACACTTCATGGAAAGAGAAGAGAAAAAAATTGAAGGGTTCTGATAAACTGCGCATAAAATATGAACTATTAAAGGAAATAGAAATCACACTAATATTTTCAATATATTAAAAGATTTGACACATTGTTCAAGACTTTACTTGAGGGAAGCGAGCAGGAGAAGACCTTACTTGAGGAAAGCGAGCAGGAGAAGACCTTACTTGAGGAAAGCGAGCAGGAGAAGACCTTACTTGAGGAAAGCGAGCAGGAGAAGACCTTACTTGAGGGAAGCGAGCAGGAGAAGACCTTACTTGAGGGAAGCGAGCAGGAGTAAGCAGAGACACAGGTGGGAGGAAATTGTCTAGACATGGGCAAGTACATGTTACAGTCCGTCATGGTGATACACCAAGGAAAGAGACAGCGATGTTGATATCTATCTATCTATCTATCTATCTATCTATCTATCTATCTATCTATCTATCTATCTATCTATCTATCTATCTATCTATCTATCTATCTATCTATCTATCTATCTATCTATCTAACTATCTATCTATCTATCTATCTATCTATCTATCCATCTATCTATCTATCTATCTATCTATCTATCTATCTATCCATCCATCCATCCATCCATCCATCCATCTATCCATCTATCTAATCTATCTATCTATCTATCTATCTATCTATCTATCTATCTATCTATCTATCTATCTATCTATCTATCTATCTATCTATCTATCTATCTATCTATCTATCTATCTATCTATCTATCTATCTATCTATCTATCTATCTATCTATCTATCTATCTATCTATCTATCTATCTATCTATCTATCTATCTATCTATCTATCTATCTATCTATCTATCTATCTATCTATCTATCTATCTATATATCTATCTATCTATCTATCTATCTATCTATCTATCTATCTATCTATCTATCTATCTATCTATCTATCTATCTATCTATCTATCTATCTATCTATCTATCTATCTATCTATCTATCTATCTATCTATCTATCTATCTATCTATCTATCTATCTATACGATGTGGCCCTGGTTTGCCTTGCAACGTCAGGGATGGAAGAGTTCCCTGGAGATGGCCTTCTTGTGTGCTGTTTGTAAGCTTGTTCCTGTGACTTCTTTTATTTCTGTGGTCCATGTATTACATGGTATGGTCTGCCTCTGGCTTTATAGCCGTTATGTCTGTGTGTCATAGCCATTTGTGGCATGCTGTCTGTTTGTAGTCTTGAAGCGTGTGAAAACCACTTGATTTGTTGTCTTTTGATGTGTTCCATTACTGGTATTGATTTGGTTATCTGTCTGATGTTATCATTTCTAATTCTATCTCTTAATGACACTCCGAGTATTCTTCGTAAGTCATTTCTGCTGTCATTATTTTTCTTGTGTCTTGTGCTGTCATTGTCCAGGTTTGGCACTGGTAGCACAATGATGGAATAATAATAGCTTTGTATAATGGAACATTAGTGTCTATGTTTACAATTTTGTTCATGAAAATACGTGTCATCTGTCCTAGATGTCCTAGATGTCCTAGATGTCCTAGAACACACCTATACTATCATATATTTATCGTATGGAAAGATAGCAAATGAAATGGTTCGAACACCTTATGCGAATGAACTCAAACCAAATATAAATAAGATCATATAGCATAGGAATATCTGGACATTAAGCCAAGAAAACCGCGGATAGCAAACAGCAAGATAACGTTGAGCAAACATGGACAACGCAACCAAGGTGACACATCTCAACTTGACTCAATCTCCCACCTTAAAGATTAACGCTAAATGGGGATATTATCAACCATTATTCACCTGGGAAAAGAAAATAGACAATAGACGATACATAAAATACAATATACAAAAGACATTAGGCACTAGACAGTAGACAAAATACAAAAGACGTTAGATAATAGACCAAATACAATATACAAAAGACAATAGACAATATAGAAGAAAGATAATAGACAAAAGACAATAGACAAAAATACAATAAATTAAAAAAAACAGTATACAATAGGCAAATGACATAAAAAGATAAAAGACAATAGACAATAGCCTATAGACGAAAGACAATACAGAAAAGACAAAATACAATGGACAATAGACAACAAAAAAACAGTAGACAATAGACATTTGACATGAAAGCCAAAATTCAATAGAATGAGCGATTAAGATGAGCTTCATGTGCAGGTAAGATGCACTCTGTGGCGCAGGTAAGATGAGCTGCGTGTCGCAGGTAAGATGAACTGCGTGGTGTAGGTAGGACTGAAGCCTATGCGTTAGAGCCACAAGTGTGTTAGCCAGCAAGTGATGAGAACTATAAGCATGCAAATCTTTAGACGTATTCTTGGTCAGACTAGTACCTATACAAACCTTTAGACGTATGTTGGTCAGACGAGTACCTATAAAAACCTTTGGACGTATGTTGGTCAGACTAGTTCCTATGCAAACATTTAGACGTATGTTGGTCAGACTAGTACCTATGTAAACCTTTAGACGTATGTTGGTCAGACTAGTACCTATGCAAACATTTAGACGTATGTTGGTCAGACTAGTGCCTATGCAAACCATTAGACGTATGTTGGGTCAGGCTAGTACCTTTGGAGTTTGTCCCGAGTACAAAATGTCAGCGCATAACCAATATTAGTAGTAGACGGACAGACAGAACACAGCTATGACTTGGTAGCTCCTGCAGATTCCTTCCTTTGTTCCAAATGTATTTGTATAAACTTTCCATTCTTTTAATATATTGGTATAATCTGTCCTTTGTTCGAGATATATTGAGTTTTACGGTTTATTGTTCCAAATATGTTGGACTTATGCTTCATTTGTTCCAAATGTATTGGTATCATGTTTCATTTGTTCCAAATGTATTGGTATCATGTTTCATTTGTTTCAAATCTATTGGTGTTTCATGTCTTTTGTTCCAAATGTATTGGCATTATCTTTCTTTTGTTCCACATTTATGTTGCATTACCTTTCATTTGGAGTTATCCAATTTTACGATTAAATAAATTGGTGCATATCATATTCAGAACGTAGCCATTAACTTAGCATTATTTAGATCTTTTGGTCGAAACGTCGATTTCCGTGTGTTATTATGTGAGTTTCCAATGATTAACAAAATTTCATTACCCTGTTCCAAGTTTCTATGTTGGATGTTAGTATTGTTGCAGTGAGTAAATTGTATCGATTCTCGAGCATTATTGATTATCGTGGCCAATGTTACGTACAATAGCTTCTACCTACCTGGTATATACCTGTATTGTTACATACAATAGCTTTTACCTACCTGGTATATACCTGTATTGTTACATACAATAGCTTCTACCTACCTGGTATATACCTGTATTGTTACATACAATAGCTTTTACCTACCTGGTATATACCTGTATTGATACGTACAATAGCTTCTACCTACCTGGTATATACCTGTATTGTTACATACAATAGCTTCTACCTACCTGGTATATACCTGTATTGTTACATACAATAGCTTTTACCTACCTGGTATATACCTGTATTGATACGTACAATAGCTTCTACCTACCTGGAATATACGTGTATTGTTACATGCAATAGCTTCTACCTACCTGGAATATACCTGTATTGTTACGTACAATAGCTTCTACCTACCTGGTATATACCTGTATTGTTACATGCAATAGCTTCTACCTACCTGGTATATACCTGTATTATTACGTACAATAGCTTCTACCTACCTGGAATATACCTGTATTGTTACATACAATAGCTTCTACCTACCTGGTATATACCTGTATTGTTACGTGCAATATCTTCTACCTATCTGGTATATACTTGTATTGTTACGTACAATTACTTCTACCTACCTGGTATATACCTGTATTGTTACGATCAATAGCTTCTACGTTCCAGATATATACCTGTATTGTTACGTACAATAGCTTCTACCTACCTGGTAGATACCTGTATTGTTACGTACAGTAGCTTCTGCATATCCGGTATATATCTTTATTGTTACGTTTCTGTATTGTGTTCAAGAGGAGACCACAAACAGTTTCAAGGACTCCTTTAAGACATCTCTCAATCACTTCATGATTGAACTGAGCTCTTGGGAAACTACAGCTCTTGACCGTCCAACCTGGATTGGTCAGATCAGTGCGGAATTTGCCCTAATTAAACACACAGTGTAGTTATTTTTGCAATAACATTTCGACTAATATCGATCTAAGTTATTTCTGTGATCACAATTTAAACGGTTATTTCCCTTTAAAGCACGATTGTTTTCTGTGTATCCTCGACAACTACCAGATGATAGATAATTTGTGTGATATTCCGCACGTATTTAAAGTTTTAAAATCAGATAAGGAGATAATGAGAACAGATAAGGAGATAATGAGAACAGATAAGGAGATAATGAGAACAGATAAGGAGATAATGAGAACAGATAAGGAAACACATTATTGCTGTTTTAAAGAAATATTTTGCACAGATTCACTTTAGTCAGTTTTCTAAAATGAAATATTCAATGTTGATACGACTTTATTTTATTTCTGCGTTACAGTTTGGGAAAAAAAGACAACTCCTTTCCCAACAAACGTTACATTATAGAGAAAGGGGTACCACACAATTACATCAATAATATACAACTACTCCAAATTTTGCTTTACATTTTATTCATACCTGAACCTAAAACATTTTAAATATTCAGTACTCATATATTATCATGGAAAATCGTACATGGTGTGATATAAGGCGCTGTTAAACAGATCAGAACATGGTGTGATATTGGGCACTGTTAAACAGATCAGAACATGGTTTGATATAGGGCGCCGTTAAGCAGGTGAGAACATGGTGTAATATTGGGCGCTGTTAAACAGGTGAGAACATGGTGTAATAAAGGCAGTGTTAAACAGATCAGAACATGGTGTGATAAAGGACGCTGTTAAGCAGGTGAGAACATGGTGTAATATAGGGCGCTAAAAACGGGTGGTGTAATATAGGGCGGTGTTAAACAGTTGAGAACATGGTGTAATATAGGGCGGTGTTAAACAGGTGAGAACATGGTGTAATATAGGGCGCTAAAAACGGGTGGTGTAATATAGGGCGCTGTTAAACAGATCAGAACATGGTGTAATATAGGGCGGTGTTAAACAGTTGAGAACATGGTGTAATATAGGGCGGTGTTAAACAGTTGAGAACATGGTGTAATATATGGCGGTGTTAAACAGTTGAGAACATGGTGTAATATAGGGCGCTAAAAACGGGTGGTGTAATATAGGGCGCTGTTAAACAGATCAGAACATGGTGTAATATAGGGCGGTGTTAAACAGTTGAGAACATGGTGTAATATAGGGCGCTGTTAAACAGTTGAGAACATGGTGTAATATAGGGCGGTGTTAAACAGTTGAGAACATGGTGTAATATAGGGCGGTGTTAAACAGTTGAGAACATGGTGTAATATAGGGCGGTGTTAAACAGTTGAGAACATGGTGTAATATAGGGCGCTAAAAACGGGTGGTGTAATATAGGGCGCTGTTAAACAGATCAGAACATGGTGTAATATAGGGCGCTGTGAAACAGATCAGAACATGGTGTAATATAGGGCGCTGTTAAACAGTTGAGAACATGGTGTAATATAGGGCGGTGTTAAACAGATTAGAACATTGCAAGCTATTCGAAAGAGAAACAATCACAAGAAGAAATCAGATTGTTTTCCCTCATCTCCAGATCTATGACATTCCTGCTTACACCGAAACATGTCTTTCAGACTGGACACATCTTCCAGCTGAGAACTCACAAATAATCGATTATAAATAATCGATTATAATCGATTCTAGCCACCGCTTTCAATGCCATGTTCACCTTCATTTGTGAAGAACGAAATAATTATCACTATTGCTTATCCCCCTTGAACTTTACTGCAATTTATTGTCTTCAACATGGTGCCAGTCGTGTATTATAACATTAACACGGTGTCAGTCCTCTATTGTAACATTAACACGGTGTCAGTCCTCTATTGTAACATTAACACGGTGCCAGTCCTCTATTATAACGTCAACATGGTGCCATTCCTCTATGATAACTGTCACATGGTGCCAGTCCTCTATTATAACTTTCACATGGCGCCAGTCCTCTATTATAACGTCAACATGGTGCCAGTCCTCTATTATAACGTCAACATGGTGCCAGTCCTCTATTATAACGTCAACATGGTGCCAGTCCTCTATTATAACTGTCACATGGTGCCAGTCCTCTATTATAACTGTCACATGGTGCCAGTCCTCTATTATAACTGTCACATGGTGCCAGTCCTCTATTATAACTTTCACATGGCGCCAGTCCTCTATTATAACGTCAACATGGTGCCAGTCCTCTATTATAACTGTCACATGGTGCCATTCCTCTATTATAACTGTCACATGGTGCCAGTCCTCTATTATAACTGTCACATGGTGCCAGTCCTCTATTATAACTTCAACACGGTGCCATTCCTCTATTATAACTGTCACATGGTGCCATTCCTCTATTATAACTTCAACACGGTGCCATTCCTCTATTATAACTGTCACATGGTGCCAGTCCTCTATTATAACGTCAACATGGTGCCAGTCCTCTATTATAACTGTCACATGGTGCCATTCCTCTATTATAACTGTCACATGGTGCCAGTCCTCTATTATAACTGTCACATGGTGCCAGTCCTCTATTATAACTGTCACATGGTGCCAGTCCTCTATTATAACTGTCACATGGTGCCAGTCCTGTATTATAACTTCACCACGGTGCCACTCTGTTATGTTAAAAATATTGTATTAATTTGAGTTATATTTCGTTGAATGACGATGATTATAATAATACTGTTGATAATAATGATGATGAAATATTCCCTCTAATTTCCTTCTAATATTCCCTCTAATTTCCCTCTTGAGAGTCCATACCTTTCTAAAAAAATCTCAAGTTCTCCTCCGTTGTGTAACTGATCCAACACTCACTCTCATATGTGGATTTCCTGTAATATTTCCTTTTTATCATAGATAGTATTGTCAGAACCTCCATGTTTGCTTTCTTCTCTTTCCACAACGTTCCCTCTAATTCTTCTATATATCCACATCCCGAAACTATAAATATACCTTCTAGTTTTTAGTCCAGTCCATGTTTTTCAGTCATGTCAGTACATGAAGTTATTTATTTAAAAAATTTCAAATATTGTTTATTTTTTATTTTTTGTTGCTGTTATGGTTTTCATCGTTTCATGTGAGAAATTAGAGAGCAGCATAGAGACCTCAAACCAGATCCGTTTATCTGAAGCCTATTATCCTCGCAACTTGAGCCAAAACATTTTACGAATTCCACCAATTAACATTGAAAAAGATGTCATTTTAGTCCCGACTTCCAACTTATATATTCTCAACTTACTATGAATTTGGACTGGTCGATCGGTACACAGACATCAGAACACCCACTTAACTACGCAGGTGTGTAAATTTTTCAAGAACTAAAATACCCAACACTTGTACGCACCATTATGCATCAATACTACATGGATCATTAGGTCGACTTGTAAATAGAATTAACATATAACCTTTTTTTTAACAAATATTTGTGGTCTTCTTCACATAACTGTGCAGTGTATGCTACTGTTGTCTATACGAGGATCGACCTGCCCACATTACAGAAAATATTTTAATCTTCTAGAAACATGTGTTCTAGTTTTCTGTTTTTAAATGGGATGTCTAAAAAAGAAACAAACAAAATAAGAATAAATAATGAAGGGAATGAAGAGATTACAAGAACTGTTGGAACAAAGTCTCTAGTCATATATATTGAAAAATAAAGATTAAAAGGGTTTGGTCACTTAATGAGAATGAACCCTTATTTACCAGGAGCAAGAGTATACATGAATATGGAAACAGCAAAATTCAGAGGTAGACCATAGGAAAGGTGGATTGAAGTAGTTATCTCCATTCTGAGAGGTCACAATATTGCACATCAAGCGACCATAACGCGGTATAGCCCGAAAAACCGTTGGTCATTTAATCCTGCGACATCTTACAACAAGCGGAGTGAAAAAACAATACATAGATAAATGCATTAGACAGACAGACAGACACAGACATACAGACACAGACAGACAGACAGAGAGATAGATGGATGGACGGATGAATGAATGGATGGATGGATGGAAGGATGGACGGATAGATGGATGGATGGATAGATGGATAGATAGATAGATAGATAGATTAGATATATAGATAATAAATAGATAGATAGATAGATAGATAGATAGATAGATAGATAGATAGATAGATAGATAGATAGATAGATAGATAGATAGATAGATAGATAGATAGATAGATAGATAGATAGATAGATAGATAGATAGATAGATAGATAGATAGATAGATAGATAGATAGATAGATAGATAGATAGATAGATAGATAGATAGATAGATAGATAGATAGATAGATAGATAGATAGATAGATAGATAGATAGATAGATAGATAGATAGATAGATAGATAGATAGATAGATAGATAGATAGATAGATAGATAGATAGATAGATAGATAGATAGATAGATAGATAGATAGATAGATAGATAGATAGATAGATAGATAGATAGATAGATAGATAGATAGATAGATAGATAGATAGATAGATAGATAGATAGATAGATAGATAGATAGATAGATAGATAGATAGATAGATAGATAGATAGATAGATAGATAGATAGATAGATAGATAGATAGATAGATAGATAGATAGATAGATAGATAGATAGATAGATAGATAGATAGATAGATAGATAGATAGATAGATAGATAGATAGATAGATAGATAGATAGATAGATGCGCTCACAGACACGCTATGTATCTTGATCTCACAGACGCACAGTGTATCTCGCCGTCACAGAGTTGGGCAAGTATTTGCTGAGAAGGGCCTGCTTAAATAGTGATTTATATACCCACTTGTTTCTGGGCCCGAAAAGAAAACACAATATAGCATCACTGTTTAGCTACTATGCGTGTCGTAAGAGTCGATTAAGGAGTTTATGAGGAAGATATGGCTATTCCATTACATATAGGGTCAAAGTGACCCGGAATCCAAACAGAAGTCGGATGTGTCTGCTCGTAAGATGCAGATATCAAAGCTAAGCTATAAACCATGACACAACTACATCTTGTAAAGACGGTGTCCATAAATTAGCTCTACACTTGAATGGATATATTTTACCCCCTACGACCCTCCCTATGTTCAACAATCAGGCAAAAGACACCTCTGCGTGTCACAATTATGACAATAGACACACCTTCATGTAACAATAATAATATACACCCCTGCATGTCACAATTATGACAAAAGATACTCCTGCATGTCACAATTATGACAGAAGATACCCCTGAATGTCACAATTATGACAATAGACACCCCTGCATGTCACAATTATGACAGAAGATACCCCTGAATGTCACAATTATGACAATAGACACCTCTGCATATCACAATTATGACAAAAGACACCCCTGCATGTCACAATTATGACAAGATACCCCTGAATGTCACAATTATGACAATAGACACCCCTGTATGTCACAATTATGACAGAAGATACCCCTGAATGTCACAATTATGACAATATACACCCCTGCATGTCACAATTATGACAAAAGACACCCCCGGATGTCACAATTATGACAAAAGACACACCTGCATGTCACAATTATGACAAAAGACACCACTGCATGTCACAATTATGACAATAGACACCCATGCATGTCACAATTATGACAATAGACACCCCTACATGTCACAATTATGACAATAGACACTTCTTCATGTCACAATTATGGCAATAAACACCCCTTCATGTCACAATTATGACAATAGACACCCCTTCATGAAACAATTATGACAATAGACACCCCTTCATGTCACAATTATGGCAATAAACACCCCTTCATGTCACAATTATGACAATAGACACCAATACATGTTACAATTGTGACAATATACACCAATAAATGTTACAATTATGACAATAGACACCATTACATGTGGCAATTATGACAAAAGACACCCCTGCATGTCACAATTATGGCAGTTTTTATGAAAAAAGGCCATTTTCTTCAGGTTCTTATCTAAATTCACATAATTTAATTGGTGCATGATTGATTGATTGGTTGATTGATTGGTTGATTGATTGGTTGATTGATTGGTTGATTGATTGGTTGATTGATTGCGAACCCCAGGAATTGCGAACGATTATCTCTTACCTACTATGTGCAATGGAGGGCTATTTCTGAGATTAAATTAATACCCAGGAGACTTCAGCTTTCAGTTTAGTACAATGCCTATTGAAGGAACCTTCTACTCAGAGGGGGGTCTATAATTGTATAAATGACATGCTACAAAACTTCCATAAGAGAGCCTCAATATAAAGGCATGTCATCTATTAAGGTAATCTGCCTCATGGGTGGTTTGTCTAGTGGGCATTTGGTTAGACCCACAGACGCAACAGCATACGTTATCGAGTGTATAAAAACCCGTATTATGAACATAACCTTTTGTCAAGCCCCCCCCCCCATCCCCCCTCCTCTCATGTCAACAACTGTTAAACCTTCTCAAACCCCCTCCTTTCCCAGTGAATGTTGACGTAATTTATGAACAGCCCATAATCTGCAGGAGTTTGAGACTAACGTAGAAGACGTGATGTAGAACTATGAACTTTCAACTGTGAATAAATTAACATTAATTTACAAACAGCGTTTATAATTCATCTCCTTAAAAAAAAACAGAATTAATTGACGTTATAATACTGATAGTCGTTGAAACGGCAATTTACGGATTAGTGTATAGAATTTCAACTTGGATTATTGCCTGATGAATCTCTGATTAATTGTAATGATTAACAAACTAGATTTATGGGTGAATCAGAATCGTATGCTTGCGGCGTTCAAAGAACCCGGTGGTAAAGCACTCAAGACAGGACACTATATCACTGTGCGTCCGCCATTCTCATAAAGACGAGGTGTTGGCAGGCAGAGAAACATTACGGCACAAATTTGATCAAGCCTGTGCAGTCGCAATTAAAATTTGACGTTTGCAACAGTAAAAAGAGGGGGAAAAAGTGCGAATTTTCAACAGTGATGTAGTAAATATAACCTTGGCATGCTGAGAGGATGGTCTGTTGACACTTCGAGAGCGGCCCTGTGAAAGTTAGGATATATGTATCTTACACCTGACACTTTGCCAGATCTGGTTGAAACAATCTGTGAGACAGAAACAAAGTCTGGAAACGAAGGTTCCTAGATACAGAAGATGAAAGTAATGTTGCATTCATGTAAATTAAACAAAGGTGATGCTAAAATTCCTATTGAAAAATAGACGAGTTATCAGGGGCGTAGATACATCGTCAGTTTGGAGAGGGTGTGGAGGGGATTGCCTGAAAACAGTATCATTATTACATTTTCGTATGCGATTTCCTAATTTCATTTGATGACCTTTTTTGTCGCTAAACTTCATCGACCTGTTTTTCAGTTATCCCTGTTAGATTTCAGTTTTGCTGAATTTACGACTTAATATCGTCTTTTTCCAGGACTTTCCAGCGATGGAGATCCTATTTCCTGTGTGTCATATTTTTTTAAAGAGAAAGGTGGACAGGGAGAGTATAGACAGGCTCCTATAAAAGTTTCCGTCAAAGAAATGAAACGATTGGTTTTATCTTGAAACATGGCATTCGTGAATCATGTATTCCTTTTGGTGAAAATTCTTCGACCATTTTTTTGGTGAAAAATTTGCGACGACCTTTTGGTGAAAAATCTGCGACAATTTTTTGGGTGTAAAATTTGCGATGACCTTTTGGTGAAAAATCTGCGACCATTTTTTTGGTGAAAAATTTGCGATGACCTTTTGGTGAAAGGGGACTGTGGGACTTTTTGGGCTAAGTTGCTAGTACTAAAACGTCATGCTCTGGATTTTTTAATGGAGGGGATTCGTTATGGGAAGAAAGTTTAATAAAGCAGGGGATTTGTTAACAGAAGGGATGTGTTGAAGGAAGGAATTTGTTAAAGGGGGATTATTTAAAGGAGGGGATTTGTTAAGTAGACATTTTTCTAAGGGGTAGACTTTTTAAAAGGGGGGAGGGGATTTGTCAAAGGAGGGAATTCGTTAAGGGAAGGGATTTGTTAAGGGCGGATCTGTTACGGGAGTGAATTTGTTAAGGGACATGATTCGTTAAGGAAGAAATTTTGTTAAGGAGGCAATTTGTTAAAGGAACAGATTTGTTAAGGGAGGGAATTGTTAAGGGAGGAGATTCGTTAAGGAAAGGGATTTGTTAAGGAAGGGGATTTATTAAGGGAGGGATTTGCTAAAGGAGGGGATTTGTTAAGGGGTGGGATTTGTAACGGGATGGGATTTGTTACGGGAGGGGATTTGCTAAGGGAGGGGATTTGCTAAGGGAGGGGATTTGTTAAGAGAGGGGATTCGTTAAAGGATGGGATTTGAACCGACCTCCAAAAGTCCCCCCCCTCCCTTCCTATCTACCAGCTTGTGTCCAGAGATTTATTTCACGCAAATAAATCTCCAACTCTCAGTAACATTCTATGCTTTGAAAAGAATCCTCTTACTCACATGGGAGCTGGTATGTCAGCATATAGTAGGCATATTCCACCATTTTTATGAAGACATTCAATCACATGGAAGCCTGGAACAATTTAGCGGTATCAATTTTGTTCCACTGTTGATCAATGTATGGTGATCTCACTGGCGTAGCGGCTGAGCCGATCACTTTGTGCTCAATAGGTCGCGGCTCGATTCCCGCTTGCAACGCTCTGTTTATAAAGTGGAGTTACTTTCGTGGTGACTGTATTACTGGAACCGGCACTCCACAATGTTTTATGGTTTTAAAGTTCTTAATTTTGAAAAGCTCCAATTTGAACAAACGTCAGCGGTTGAAAGGAGCGTAGCTTACAGTAAGATGTACATTTTATTTAACGAAACCAAGTTCAAATCTCTTGGAGCTACGGAGTTGTGTGCAACGAGTGATACTCTTGGCGCACACTTTGCTCTGTGAGGGATTGAAAACATATTGAGTACTCGTGAGGGATGGAAAACATATGGAGTAATCTGTAAGGGATGGAAAACACATGGTGTACTCTGTGAGGGATGGAAAACATATTGAGTACTCTGTGATGGATGGAAAACATATTGAGTACTCTGTGGGGGATGGAAAACATATTGAGTACTCTGTGGGGGATGGAAAACATATTGAGTACTCTGTGGGGGATGGAAAACATATTGAGTACTATGTGAGGGATGGAAAACATATTGAGTACTCTGTGAGGTATGGAAAACATATTGAGTACTCTGTGAGGGATGGAAAGCATATTGAGTACTCTGTGAGGGATGGAAAACATATTGAGTACTCTGTGAGGGATGGAAAACATATTGAGTACTCTGTGGGGGATGGAAAACATATTGAGCAATCTGTGAGGGATGGAAAACATATTGAGTACTCTGTGGGGGATGGAAAACATATTGAGTACTCTGTGAGGGATGGAAAACATATTGAGTACTCTGTGGGGTATGGAAAACATATTGAGTACTCTGTGATGGATGGAAAACATATTGTGTACTTGTGAGGGATGGAAAACATATTGAGTGCTCTGAGTGCAATGGAAATAATTATCTACGCCATTTTAAATGTTGACCACATTTGACCACACAATTTGTATGACTGTGGACGGTGGAGAGGATGAAAGGAGACAAGGATGCAAGGAGAACAGGAGAGCCGAGAAAATCCTGGATTTATGACATCAAGAAATGCCCGGGGCGTGATTTTTCTACACTCTTGCGAATGGCTGAGCACAGCTGTTTGGGGGGGGGGGCATTATGTGCTGATATATCCAGTGTGGCATCCCTACAACCCTGATGGGTTATGGGTATTTTTATTATTATTATGCTCTTAATGCGGTCAGACATCTATGCCACCATCAATGGTGGCCACACCTAACCATACAGCCAGTATAACTACAAGCCTTCATTATGACCAGACCTTTGATTATATCAATATTGGGCCACTTTTGACCAAGAGATAAAACTCTGGTTTCGGGAAAAAAAACGATACTTGAAAATCGAGGGCAGGGATAACACTGGGCAAATGTAGTAACGAAGGGAAATAGGTATAAGTTGGTAACACGTATATCTACTTATATCTGCTCATTTTCACTTTTGACCACACAGTCCGTATAGTTTCATGAACTGAATACAAGCCTAATTATAATACTATGCTATATATTGTAAAAATCAACAATCAAGTTTAATATAAACAATTGCATGTGCTATATATTTTGTCAGTTTGGTCATAAACATGTTTGCGCTAAACTCAATATGCCGGATAATAAACATCCGGCAAATTTATTTGAACATAAACTGCAGTTCAAGATTGTAATATGGTCATTTAAGAATATAGTTTCGACGCTTTCAGTCTGAAAATGGGAAGTAATAAGAACTGCTGGCCACAAACGTCACGCTCGTACACTGAATAGCAACTGATTTTCATAGTTTATGCCAATGGTTCTCAGCTTGTGAAAAGGCAAGAACAACACACACAAAATATGTATTAAATTAACGCAATAGATGTAATATTATCATTATTCAGATTAGTAAGGTCTTACAGTTTTCCAAAGTTGAATATTAATTATATTTTGTGTTTTAGTTAGGAGGCAATGTATGATGTATGTGTTGAGATCGCTGATGCGCAATCAAATATTCAAATGTAAAGTTAGTGGGTTGGCGGAAATATTCTGCAGAGTATGGGACACCGCGTTGGACAATATTCATCTTCTTTCATTATTTCATTATTATTAACAGTGCAGTGTAATATTTCCGGTAAAAAATGACGTAGGAAATGTATGCATTTTTCAGTGCTATTTGATAAACGGATTTTCCTACTGAAAGCAATGGTAAACTATACAAGTACGGTGCCTAGTGATTTATTTATGGACATGTAAAAGTAAAGTAAAGTAACCCATAGCATTTATTAATGCCGTAGGGGTGTGAGATGTTAGCGATCTCACATTTCACAGGCTCTGCAAATGAGGGCGGTAGCCATCTCCTCTCCCTCGCAGGGAGACATGTATGTATGTTTCATTGATTACACCAAGGCTATCGACTGTATACAACACTACCAAATGAGGAAAGTTATGGAGGACATGGGTTTTTCAAAAATCTCATTCATCTGATCGCAAAATTGTATCAAGCACAAGAAGCAGCGGTAAAAGTAGATGGAAACACATTTCAGAATGAGTGGTTTAGCGTACAGAAAGGAGTTAGACAGGGATGTCACAGATTTCCAACCTCTAACCATTGGAGATTAATAGATCACATAAATCTGATACGCAAACGATATTGTCCTCTTAGCAACACACGAAGTAGATCTAAGACAAATTATTATATCAACAAACACAAAACACAACACAAGATGACTATCACATTATGAACAGATCAGAACAAGTTATAATTCTACGTCTCAGAACAGGACACAACCGACTCCGCAGTCACATGTATACAAAGTTCAAGATTGGCAACACAGCCATGTGTACATGTGGACAGGCAGCACAGAGTGCCAAACATATACTTCAAGAGTGTTCTGAGCATGAAACGCTGAGGCAGACATATTGGCCAGAGGAAACAACACTGGAATCAAAGCTCTATGGGACACTGTATGAACTACAAAAGACAGTGAGTTTTATTAAGGAGACAGAATTACAGATATAGACATGTTTCAAGTGAACTAAAGAAGAAGAAGAAGAAAACACAAAACACACAGCCATGCTCAAAATCTGTTTCTAAATATGAAGAAATATAAAATTATGACAACTAATAAAGTAGAATCTCAACCAAAAATAATAATTGATACCTATAAATTGGAAAACCTATAAAAGTTCAATTATTTGGATACAAACGTAAATAAATCATTGAATTGAGCGGTAGAAATTGCGCGTAAGAGAAGGATGATAATGGCGTTTTCGAAACTTGTCCAAAAGAAACATCTCTAGCTGGCAATGTATCAGTAGTAAAGTAAAACTGTGTATGATAAGAACAAGTGTATTCCATGTGACAATATAAGTCTGTGATGCTTGGACTCTAAACGAAACAGTGGAAAAGAAAACTACCGTCTTCGAATTAAGATTCTACAGAAAAATTGTGCATTTACAAAGAACAGCAAAAAAATAAGGCAAAGAAGTATTGCAATCATTAAACGTCGAAAAGGACTGGCTCCTAAATAACAGCATAGCAAGAAAGGGCAGCGCTTTCTTCAGTAGGTACATCCAACAATCAGACCAGAACAATATTGATGAACTAAGACTATAGTGGACACTTTAACGGCACCTCTGGTAACAAACGATATCGCTAATGAGGAACTGGTCTTGGAGAATGTAAAAGAGACAATAAAGAAAACATCAGATGACACACGAGGGTCCGATGGTATACGCTACAGCCTCCTGAAAGATATTGCAGACGACCAGCTTAAAATAATTGTTGATGATTTCAACAAAAGTCTGATAACAGGACGCATACCAGAAAAGTCGCTATACAGCTACCTTCTCCCCCTGGCAAAGCCAGACAAAGACACCTCCAGCATCAAGAATTATCGTATCATCACCTTACAAAATGTCTACGGCAAGGTGCTAGAGTGAATCACAAGAAGACTCAATTTAGAAAATAGAGGCCGAGGAGAGACACAACCACAAATGCGGCATTACTCGTCTATGACATCTACGAGAGATTTTAGGCAAAGGAGGAAACAGTGGTCGCCGCGGTCAGCTTTGGCCAGCTAATACATTTTCTAAGCGAATTCAGAATTGACTAGTTGATAATTCGATGGATAGCAATTGTGTTAATGTCCAGGCATGTTGCTCTGAGATTGGGATCCTGGACATCAGAGATCAGAACTATAACAAAGGGATTACCACAAGGATCGCCACTATCACCTGTACTCTTTAACGTCTACACATACAAAACAGCGCAGCTTCAAGACGCTAGGCCCGGCAGGATACTAACATATGCTGATGACCTCTTGATGTACAAGCACGACAGAAACAGAAGAGACATGATTGATGACGTCCAGCGTAATCTAGAACATTTGTCGCTCTGGTGTACTAACTACAAGGCAGTTATCAATCCCACCAAGGCAAACTTCGTCTGGTTCTCACTGGACAACAATATAGTCACAGACACATTACCAGCAGTCTCCTGCATGGGCATCAATATTGACAGGGAGCAGACTATGAAATATCTAGTCATCACTTTTGATAGAAGTCTATCTTTCACAAGACATGTGGACAATATCATTCAGAAATCTCGGAAGGGTGTCAGTGCAGTAAAAATCATGGCATCTGCAGCAGAGGAAATGATCCAAGAACTCATACTACAGCACTCGAAGCCACACGATACGATAATTTACACAGACGGCACAGTAACGCAAGAAACAAACAGGTGTGGTTGGGGTTTCGTTGTCTACAAAAATGGCAAGAAACTATCTGAGATGTCAGCTGCCTACCCCACTACAACATCGAGCATGAAAATGGAAATAGAACCGGTGACAGCAGCTCTCATTTGGCTGGCGATGCAACCACCAACAGACTCAGTGATTATATCGGACTCTCAAAGTATGCTGCGCAAGATAAAAAAGTGTATGATCAGAACTGAATGGGTCACTCTTCTCAACAATACGCAGAGCATTACATGGATTTACTGTCCTGGTCATGCTGGGGTCAGGGGAAACGAAAGAGCCGGTGTGTTGGCTGGTAAAGGTTCGGTGAACGGCACAGAGATAAGAAGAGACATGATTGAATTGATTAGAGCAGTCATGGATACTCTACGAGAAGACGAGGAGCAAGTCGAACGTGACAATGTACATATTCAGAGAATGGTAGAAATTGGAGTGACTAGAGGTGATGGGAGAAAGTGTTCCTTCTTTAGAAAAATCAGAAGGACGCGTAATCAGCAACTGACTGGGACATTGCGCTTATACACTTTTAGATGGCTGACGGAACGGCAAGAAGGGATTGCCCCCAGTGCTGTGACGCTTGTTCCTAATCAATAATCATAATCACTTACCAAGGAATGTAATGTAATGTGTAATCACTTTTACTGTCCACCAATGTGTGTAAAGTGTGTTGTATTACAATTCAATTTGCATGATGATATAATCCTAATATATCCGTTTTTGGGATCAATTTAATTCGGGTATACTTCAGTAGTCCAGATTGGTCAAGGACATAATCATCAAGTGCATAGAAAAGTGGAAGGGGGCAGAGGGGAGGGCTTAGAGCCCCCTTTAGAAAATCATAATATGACATTTAGTACTAGGATTGTAGCCGTGGTAAGAACGCCGCCGGTAGTGATCTTTCACACAAAATGTTCATAACAAAAAAGTGGTAATTGTGCACGAAAACGGACGAATGACGTTCATTTAATGGCAATACCTCCTCTTTATAGGAAACGTATCTACAGCCCAGTTCGTCATCATTCATCATTTTCATTAGCATCATCCTTTATTCAGTGCTACGAGTGTTCACTCTTTGGCAGTGCAGGAGAGTTAGTTCAAACTGTATGGTTTCCGTACATGAAAACATGCAATACTTAAGGTATAGAAATAAACATTGAGAAATACAAAATAATTGCAATCAAATAAAACAGACACAAATGCCGATAACATCTGGGTGAATGGACAGAAACTAGAAGAATCCAGTTAACATGTGGGTGAATTGACGGGAACTAGAAGAAATTGATAACTTTAAATACTTAGGATCTTATAGAAGCAGCGGATGTGAGCATTAATAAATAAATACAATTTAGACTTGTAATATCCTCGGCGGCAATATCCAGTTTAAATACCATATGGAAGAGCAGAATAAATACAATAATGAAGATAAATCTATATAAATCTATATAAATCTATATAAATCTATATAAATCTATATAAATCTCGAATAATACCTTTTCTTGTGTATAGATATGAGTTGCACAATAACAGCGGAAATGGAGAGGATAATACATGCTTTTGCAAACAAATGTTACAGATGAAAACTGCTCATGGATTATACACAATATAAAACCAGCATATACGTGCGTAGCAAAATAAATACTCCTGCGGTACAACAAGAACTTCTCACGGCAGTAGTGAAGCGTCGCAAACTTGTGTGGCTTCATGAGGAACGATTACTTATCTAAATCAATCATGTAGTGTCCATCTGAGGGTGGAAAAACAAAAGAAGGAATAAAAAAAGAAAGTATGGATTCACAATATTAAAGAATGGTCAAGATTACGATTCTCCACAAGTAAACAAGTAACATAGATAAAGAGGATTGTCGGAATATATGTTGATGTTTTCAGGTTGGCACCCCTACGACTTTAACAAACATCTGGAGATCGAAGATCGCAATAAACACATCAAACTGTGACTATTCAATGCACGTGTGATTCCATCATTGACATATGGATGTGAAAGTTGGAAATCTACCGCAATAATGGATTAAAATAGAGAGTTGCCTTTGAGAATAGATGCCTCAGAAAAATCACAAATACTAATTGGAAAGACTTCAAATCAAACGACATACTAAGAGAGGAGAAAAAACAAGAATACGTGACGAGCATCATCAGAAAACGCCGCTGGTCATACATCGGCCACGTTCTTAGAATGGAGGAAGACATAATCCCACAACAAGCCTTCATGTGGACACCAGACGGGGAAAAGAAAACAGGGACGACCAGAAACAACGCTAAGAAGAACATTTATGAATGAATTAAAATCAACAGTCATAAATGCACAAGACCTGAAATCCCTAGCAACTGACCGACAGACATGGAGAACTATGACATCCGCCCTATGTGCCAAACTTGGCAAAAGAGGAACTGACTAACTGACCACTACGACTCGTAATGGTTATGGGTTGATGTTGATATTTTGTTGTGGAGACATATTTTTTATGCCGCGAGACCACGGTTGCTGGTGCGCATCTCGACCTGGTATCTCCGATATTAGCACTAGTGATTGCTTGGGCAGGACTGGCTTGATATCAGGGATGGCCCGACCATACTTAGTTACCAGCCTCTGTTGACTGTACCATCTCCACTGCAAGGCATGGGCTTCGAATAGGATGATAATGATAATGATGATTATGATGGTGTTTTCTGAATTGTGTTATACTTCCATATAAAATATTTTGAAATGATGGACATAGTGAGAGTGGCTTCTGTCTAACGTGGTGTAGCACCAACATCACGATTACATAAGGACTATCTACCTGACTGACAGATAGGATTGGTTGTCACGGACATATCCGAGATCTTCCGCACAATATTTAGCAATTCCTTCTCCAAATTACACTTGCATGATCATCTCGCACACACGTCACTCATTTTGGCTGATGCGATTGATTGGCGGTAGCTTTGCGTTTACTGTGTAATGCTGTCCAAAGCAAAGCACAAACAACAGTCGGATAAGTAAAAATAAGTGACGCGGCGTAAGATTCCAATGCAGGACTTATCTAGATAAGGACGTAGCACGGCAAGACTCAGATATTTTTCAGCTACATTAACGCAAACTAGTTCACAGTCCGAAAATTCTGACAATGCTTCTTTGACAACCGACTACATTTGTGATGCGTGGTATCATCTTATGTATCTAGATGGCCATGGATGTATTCATATACACTTACACAGGAAATTCTCATTCTGTACTGTCACGTGTACACTTACACGGGAAATTCTCATTCTGTACTGTCACTTGTACACTTACACGGGAAATTCTCATTCTGTACTGTCACTTGTACACTTACACGGGAAATTCTCATTCTGTACTGTCACGTGTACACTTACACGGGAAATTCTCATTCTGTACTGTCACTTGTACACTTACACGGGAAATTCTCATTCTGTACTGTCACTTGTACACTTACACGGGAAATTCTCATTCTGTACTGTCACGTGTACACTTACACGGGAAATTCTCATTCTGTACTGTCACTTGTACACTTACACGGGAAATTCTCATTCTTTACTGCTTGATTTCAGAAAGATGGGCGCAACCAAGTTTGTCCACTGAAATGCTTCAACCACTGACTAGGGCAGCTGATTACTTATGTTTCTGGTCAGTCACTGACTAAGGCAGCTGATTACTTATGTTTCTGGTCAGTCACTGACTAAGGCAGCTGATTACATATGTTTCTGGTCAGTCACTGACTAAGGCAGCTGATTACTTATGTTTCTGGTCAGTCACTCACTAAGGCAGCTGATTACTTATGTTTCTGGTCAACCACTGAATAGGCAGCTGATTACTTATGTTCCTGGTCAGTCACTGACTAAGGCAGCTGATTACTTATGTTCCTGGTCAGTCACTGACTAGGCAGCTGATTACTTATGTTTCTGGTCAACCACTAACCAGGCAGCTGATTACTTATGTTTCTGGTCAGTCACTGACTAGGCAGCTGATTACTTATGTTTTTGGTCAGTCACTGACTAAGGCAGCTGATTACTTATGAGAAACCGTGTGCTATGATGCGGGTTTATAACTCAGCTAATCTTACATTATGACGTTGGCTTCTAACTCAGCTAATCTTACATTATGACGTTGGTTTATGACTCAGCTAATCTTACATTATGACGCTGGTTTATAACTCAGCTAATCTTACATTATGACGTTGGTTTATGACTCAGCTAATCTTACATTATGACGCTGGTTTATAACTCAGCTAATCTTACATTATGACGTTGGTTTATGACTCAGCTAATCTTACATTATGACGCTGGTTTATAACTCAGCTAATCTTACATTATGACGTTGGTTTATGACTCAGCTAATCTTACATTATGACGCTGGTTTATGACTCAGCTAATCTTACATTATGACGTTGGTTTATGACTCAGCTGATCTTACATTGCGATAGATAAGACTTTTTATGTGGCATGATATCTATATTAATTGATTTACATTGATGGACATTTCATTCCAAAGAAAATAAATGGTTTAGAGCTCCTGCTTACGCTGGTCATTAACTTATGCAGTGATTGTTAGTAGTAATTTACAGGAGAGTTGCTAGCAATGATTGATATCAGTAATTGACAGTAGCAATTGATAACAGTAATTGAGAACAATAATTGATAGCAATGAATAATGCAGTACTGGTTATTTAGTGATAAGTGATAACAGTAGTTGATCGCTAGCCAATATTATAGCAGTGATTCATATCCTTAATATCTAGAAATTTTTGCTAGCAGTAATTGATAGTAGCAATTGACAGCAGTGATTGATAGTAGTATTTGATAGTAGTGATTGATGCCATTAATAGCTAGCAGTTATTGATTTAAGTGATTGATACATGTTCTTATAGCAGTATTTGATATTAGTAATTTATGACAATGATTGATAGCAATAATTGATAGCTGTAGTTGCAAGCAGTAATTAACATGACTAATTGATAAGAGTAATTAACATCAGTAAATGATATCAGTGATTGATAGCAATGATAAGTAACAGTGACTGATTGCAGTGATTAATAGCAGTGATTGATAACATTGATTAATAGCAGTGATTGATAGCAATCAAAGCTAGCAGTAATTGATAGCATTGACTAGGTGCAATAATTGCAGTTATAGCAATAATTGATAACAGCCACTGGTAGCAGTAATTGATAGCAGTAATTGATAGTTATCAATAATTGATAGCAGTAATGATTAGCAGTGACTGATATAAGTAATTGAAAGCAGCATCGGATAGCAGCAATTGATAGGGCCTATCAGTAGTTAATAACTAGCAGTAATTGATAGGCAACCTACGGGAATAAAGTGCATAAAAATTCAGAAGGAGTACATTGAACAGTGGTGTAACTAATAATAACAGTGAGATTGATCAGTCGAGAAGTCGACAGCAGCAATCAATATCATTAAGTGGTAGAAGTAGTTCATAGCAGTAATTGGTATCAGTAATTGATATCAGTAGTTTATAGCAGTAATTGATAGCAGTAATTGATATGAGTAAGTGAAGCTGAGATTGATATCAGAAACTGAAACAGTTTGAAATGTAAATGTATTGTTCTCTATTTACTATTTCTTTCAGTTATTTAAAAAAAATCCTAGCCAATTCGTGTTTCCATAGATATGAGAATCCGTGTAAGTTTGTGATGAACCATTCCGCCACCCGTACCCTGCAGCGAGTTATTCACAATTTAAGGGCATGTTTATAGCAGTCCAAAGCAGTGCAAAGCAGTTGTCACGCTCCGACATCCGACATCTCATGCATATTCATGTGACGTTTCTGTCGCAGGTTCTGATCATTAAATGTTTCGTTTCTTTGGGGGTGGGGGAAAGTTAGGAGGGAGGGGATGAGACTGAGGGGAAAAATAGTTAAAATCTGGAAATTTGAGTAGCCTCCGAGATGAACAGATCGTAAACCGGACGCCACAACGTGAGCCCAGAAAGCACTTATATCGCGAGCGGAGTTCAACTTGAGGCATCTTAAAACCAGATCTGTGACGAGAGCCGGCGATGGAAGTAGAAAATGATATCTCATCAGGAAAATCTTTGATATTACCTGAGGATAAAATTGTGGCAAATATTGCACGCCTTAAAGACTCCATCATCGCTAATTGCCTTTTTATGAAATACTCGCTACCTGAATATTTATTTTAGACTATGCCAGGTAGTTTTAGTTTCAACCCAAATAATCTCCCCTAGATGGTATCTACCAGAATTCTCTCCCTTCCTTTCAAATTGGCGATGTTGCTAAAGTCACAAATTATGTCATGTTTGTTTCCCTAAAGATTTATTACTAGAGTTATTGTTGCATTATTATGGCCATATTTTTGTCTAAACTAAATTTATTATCTCATGGCATCTGAATAAAATAGCTACTGGAAAATGTAGATGTGCATTCAGCGAGCAGCGATTATTAGCTGAACCATGTTTAACAGGTTTTTGATTGATTGCAGAGGTAAAACAGCGTCATCGAGACTAACAAAGGAAGCGAAGAATAGCAACATTGTTTAAATTCCATGCAAGTAAGGAGGCGAATATGGATAGTTAGGGGTGGAGTTGGCTGCCCCATCACATTTAGGGTCAAAGGTGACACAAAAGCCATGATTGCAGTCGGATGAGTAAAGTCAAAAGGCACTGATATCGCAGCTAAACCATGACACAACGCACTCCATCCTATGGACTATATCCTGCTAATCGTCAGGATTTTGAGAATATGCGAAGAAGGAGTAAAATTATACTGATAAAGTGGATAACAACTACAGTTAAAATGTCCGTCACGCGAAACCTGTAGACAGGGAAATGATGTTTTGTTAAACACTGGAAACCTGCAAACATTTAATGATGTTTTGTTAAACACTGGAAACCTGTAAATAGTTAATAATGTTTTTTTTAAACACTGGAAACCTGCAGAGAAATGATGTTTTGTTAAATACAGGAAACCTGCAGACATTTAATGATGTTTTGTTAAACACTGAAAACCTGTATACATTTAATAATGTTTTGTTAAACACTAGAAACCTGTAAACAGTTAATGATGTTTTATTAAATACTGGAAACCTGCAAACAGAGAAATGATGTTTTTTTAAATACTGAAAACACGCAAACAGTGAAATGATATGTTGTTAAATACTGAAAACCTGCAAACAGTGAAATGATATTTTTTTAAATACTGAAAACCTGCAAACAATGAAATGACATTTTGTTAAACACTGGAAACCTGCAAACAGTGAAATGAAGTTTTGTTAAACACTGGAAACCTGCAAACAGTGAAATGAAGTTTTGTTAAACACTGGAAACCTGCAAACAGTGAAATGAAGTTTTGTTAAACACTGGAAACCTGCAAACATTGAAATGAAGTTTTGTTAAACACTGGAAACCTGCAAGCAGTGAAATGAAGTTTTGTTAAACACTGGAAAAGCACATGTATGTGAGTACTAGAAAGGCTTGTTTTTTTCAAGAACACAAAATAACACACTACGAGTTTTCTTTCGTTTGTCTGAAATGTGCTTATGTCTGAAGTTGTTTCTTCTATAAGCTTGACTGTGTTTTGTAACTAATACAAAGATCCATGGACTTTTACTCTCACTATTATTTCTTTGGGACAGCATATTTGACTCACACGTTTTCTGAATTACGAGGTTGCGATGATGCAGTTAGCTTATTACCAGAGACCTTGAGATGCTACGATAGTTCCATCATGTAGAATTAGTGATTTTTGTTCTTTGTTGATTATAGAAGGAATGTAAATTATTCAAGTTTGTTCCTACTTGCGAACTACCTAATTTCGATGAAGGCAAAAAAAATGGCGTCTCGACTACTCCATCTAACGGCTAATTTAACAGTTTAGAATGTTATCTGCTTAAAAAAAAGGCTTAGAAAATGAATGATTTCTTTGTGTACTATTCGATAAACAGATTTCCTTCTGAAAGCAATGGCAAACTACAGGAGTAAAGTGCCTAGTGCTTCTATTTTGGATATTCTGAACACACATGAAGTGTTAAGATCACTAAACGTCAAATAGAGCTGGCTACTTAAAACATCTTAACAAGAAAGCGGTATTTTTTTCTGGTCATATAAAGAGACATAACAGCGTGGAAATATTGATAGCTAATTGTTGACTGCAACAGGGGAAGAGGGCACCAAAGACGACGATTGTGCAGTGATATATCAGATTGCTTAAACATATCTACAGCTGCGACAGGTCAACTCACCCAGAATTGCGGAGTGTTCAGAGAATCGAAAAGGAAGACTATATTCTGAAAAGAATATGTTACACGATAATTGGAATCTCATCGTAAAGAGACAAGCAAAGGCAACAGTAGGGTATGTCCATCCATATACAAAAAAGTATGTGACGGCGCATATGGCGAAGGAATCCACTTTGATCAACGATTCACCATTTTGATCTCTATAAGGTAGTACTGAAGTGAAATGTAACAACAATAGTACTTACGTAGAACACAGGTTTTTGAAAGTGTCATTTGAACACGACGGACTATCACTAAGACTAAGGGGTTGTCAAGTGTAAACACGAAAACATACAATTTACAATATACAAGATATTTTCAACGTTTCGAACAGTTAGGTCTTTCTCAAGAACATATAAAATTAAATGTGAAAAACAATTAAAACAGTAAACAATGTTACCACCACAGAAGCACTAGATACAATATTGACACGTAAACAATACACAGTTCGAGGTGACAATGATGAATGTGGAAACATATAGTCATAGAAGCGGGAACGTTTTGATCTAGCCATTGTACAAACATATACACCAACTACAGACTACACTGAAGAAGAAATATAAAATTACTAGTAAGATCAACAGACACTCTAATAGTCTAGTCATAGTCTCACACTAATGCAGTCCGTGTAGCTGCCCAGCTAGAACCTCACACTAAAGCAGTCAGTGTAGCGGTCCAGCTAGAACCTCACACTAATGCAGTCCGTGTAGCAACCAAGCTAGAACCTCACACTAAAGTAGTCAGTGTTGCGGTCCAGCTAGAGCCTCACACTAATGCAGTCCGTGTAGCAACCCAGCTAGAGTCTCACACTAAAGTAGTCAGTGTAGCGGTCCAGCTAGAGCCTCACACTAATGCAGTCCGTGTAGCAGCCCAGCTAGAGCCTCACACTAATTCAGTCCATGTAGCGGCCTAGCGAAAGCGTTAAACTCATTTAGACCATCAAGCGGCCTAGCGAAAGCCTTAAAGTCATTCAGACCATGTAGCGGCTTAGCGAAAACCTTAAACTCATTCAGACCATGAAGCGGCTTAGCGAAAGCCTTAAACTCATTCAGACCATGTAGCGGCTTAGCGAAAGCCTTACACTCATTCAGACCATTAAGCGGCTTAGCGGAAGCCTTAAACTCATTCAGACCATGTAGCGGCTTGGCGAAAGCCTCACACTAATTCAGTTCTTAGGCAGGCCGTTTTTGTGCATGTAGTTTTTGTTTTGTTGTGATGATGTTTTTTTTAATTAATACTTTTCTGTATTCGTTATTATTATTATTATTATTATTATTATTATTATTATTATTATTATTATTATAATATTGTTACTATTATTATTATTATTATTATTATCATCATCATCATCATTATTACATGTTTGCTTAGACGAAGATCTTTTATCGAAACGTCAACCGTTGTCATCCTTATGTATTTGTTTTCTAATTGTTTATATCATATTTCTATTAGTAGTGATATGTATTTGAGACACGCATGTATTTATTCATTATTATAACTTTGATATTCGTGTTGCCGGTAGTCCATACCTGATTGTTGGATCTTATCTGATCTTTTGGTAACTGTATTTAGATACCTGATCAGCTGGTCAAAACAGGACCTCGCTGTCGGCAGTAACAGATCAAGAAGATTCGGTATCATTTCCTGAAGTCTATCATGGTGCAAGGGCATGGAAGATATCTCAGCTGACTTTTACCGCCATAAAGTTTGTCATTCACAAGATTGGAAGAAAAGAACAAACATTTTTTGTTGTATTTTGAGAACAACAAATGTATATAAGACTTGGACATTGGCGAGACTGGTATGTGTCACTGTGGATAATTTGCAGAAGGGATAGAACATATTTTTCAAAATTGCCTCCACCAGAAGAATACTAAGGCAATGTGAAACTGCCCTGATAGATACGTTTTTTGATCCTAACATGGGACTGATGGACTGATGACCACAGTAAAGTTCAATGAAGAAATTCATGTAAGCGTTATGTAGAGGAGTTGAGCGCCGCTAATTACCCTCCCCCCTCCCCCATCCCCTTAGAGAAACTACAAATACTGCAACGTATTCATAGTTGAAGGTGGAAGAATCAGAGGAAGAAATGAAATCATGGGCGGCTAATAACAAAGATTAGTCTCGTCACAATTTTTTCACACTCAGTGATGTTTCTTAATATAGAAGTCAATGGAGGACTATTTTGACTCATCCAATAATGTACCCGTATAACTCTGACAGGTTATGAGTGTATAAATGGATGGATATCCTGACATGTTATGTGTCTATAGATGGATGGGTATCCTGATAGGTTATGGGTCTATAGATAGATGGGTACTCTCACAGTTTATGGATGTATAGATGGATGGATACCCTGACAGTTTATGGATGCATAGATGGATATATACCCTGACAGGTTATGATTGTATAGATGGATAGATACTCAGATAGGTTATGAATGTATAGATGGATTAATACCGTGACAGTTTATGAGTGTATAGACGGATTGATACTCTGATAGGTTATGAGTGTATATATGGATGGATACCCTGATAAGTTATGAGGGTACAGATGGATGGATACCCTGATAGGTTATGAGTGTATAGATGGATGGACACCCTGAAAGGTTATGAGTGTATAGATGGATGGATACCCTGAAAGGTTATGAGTGTATAGATGGATGGATACCCTGAAAGGTTATGAGTGTATAGATGGATGGATACCCTGAAAGGTTATGAGTATATAGATGGATGGACACCCTGACAGGTTATGAGTGTATAGATGGATAGATATCGACGCCTGACTGGGATATGAGAACGAGGAAGAAGGAAAAGAAAAACACAATTGTAATGTGAAGTATAAAATCCTTTGAAAAATCCTCCGAACTGTGTTTTGAATCGAATACATTTTTATGACAATATTCACTTGTTTCTTTGAGGGGGGTTCACTGGACGCTACAGAAGACCACAGTTTATAGAGAATCTCCAATACAAATTGTAGCATGAAGTCTACACGTTTGAGAATCATTAGTTTCAGACACACTGGCGACTCTCGTTGACATAGTCCAGTGCAGTGTGCCAAGATTAGGTCACAACTCTGGCCATCTTTCTCAAGCGTCTAACTCTGCCGTCGTTGGCACGCCTTTCCCTAACTTTGTTTTCAACGAGATAGTAATTCTCCTTTGAACAGTTCCCTCTATTAGTCTGTGTTACTCAACAGTGTTCCAATCCCGAACTTCCTTCACATCAATCGGAGGGGGGGGGGGGGGGTAGGGGGCCCTACCCTTATCAAACACTTCAATGTTCTTTAAACAATGTTTTAAACACTAAATGGAATCTAGAAACACCATACTGGATACAATCACCGATCGTTTTATAAAAGGACGTGGAAATGTAATGACGTCACAGAAAGGGTTGGTTGTAAATACATACATTACTCACTGAAACTTTGGTAGTTTTTTTTTAAAACTGTAATTGTCTCATAGACTGTTTCAGGATTACTGGTGAAAACTTGATAAGTTAGTTATAACGAAGAATGTTTATTTGTTTTTCGTTCGCTCCATTTTAACCATCACGAATATCCGTGCGATTTCCGCCGGGAGCGTGATTACGTTGTGCCGCCGTTATGCGCCTTGTAGGCCTAGCACATCCGATTTCGGCAGGCATGACAATTCGGGTGGGCTACCCTTAGCCTGTGACAGCCTCTATATCTGTCTCCAGGCACGCGTAGTGGTGACTCTTCGCCCAGATGATTTTTGCTTTCGTCTGACTCGCACAAGGTGTTCCACTGTCTATGAACTTGCCTCGTGTAATTGGACGTGCTGTGCCCATTGGGTACTGAACCGTTTTTCACCCGTGAGCCTGGTTCCTTAAGGGGAAGAACTCAACAGAGGAGTTGGACCCTGGCTCTTTCGCCCTCTTAGCCGAGGTGTCATTCACCGACTTTGTGTACCCCTTGTCCAAGTTCGAGTCTCACACCACGCGTTTGAGAGCAAGGCGTTCTCGAGCTGAGTGTTTTTGTCCCAATAGCGCCTGAGCCCATCAGGTACTGAACCCTTTCTCTCTTCAAGTGTATTTCCAGTGTAGGAAAACCTTACAGTAGAGTTGGGCCAGGGCTAAATCGTTGTCCCTTTTGTGCCTGAGCCCATCGGGTACGGAACCCTTTCTCTCTGCAAGTGTAAATCCGTTATAGGAAACCTTGACAGTAGAGTTGGACCAGGACTACCATCGTTGTCCATTTCTTGCCTAAACCCATCGGGTACAGAACCCTTTCTCTTCGCGAGCATATTTCCGGTTTAGGAAGGCTCGACATTAGAGTTGGGTTAGGTCTTTTTGCTTTACCAAACGCCAATGGATGGGTCTGGGTCTCTGCCTGTAAGGAACACAGGTAACTAGAAGCTCGTCTCGAGCTGACGGAGCTTGTAGTTCCACTTTCCTAGGGACTTTTCACTTTCTATTTGCAGTTCGCGCTGCCCTCTAGCGCTGTTCTGCCCTTTCATTGTTTCATTGTACTCGGTATGAAATCTATTTGTCTCTCGCCATGCATCTACCTTTACGTGCATTTTACATTGGCCGCCCCTCCAATGTTCGGACTGGACTGACTAGCTTCACTGTATGTCGACAGTGTCGCTATATGTGGTGATGCTGGTGGTGTCTGAGATATTGTCTGTCTCTTGTGCAGTCAAATCTCTTTCCATCTGCTACCTCCACATTCTCGGACACGATCCCCAAATGATTTGGCCAGAATCAGCTCGAGCTGCTGTATTTCTGTTTCCAGGGTGCACCGCCTGGAGGTGCATTTGGGATCTTGGTTATCTGCTAACCCTGGGTCCGCCTAGAGCAATGCGTTCCCTTTGCACCCCATAACGAAGAATGATTGTTTCTCTGTGTGACGTTTCCTTTGCAGAACTTTCTTCTCACTGCCACTCTGTAAGCTTCGCGGTTCTATGCCAGCTGCCCAGCTTCTTCCAGCGTCATGTTTAGAACGTCTTCGATATCATGTGTCCATCATAGCCTTGGTCTGCCTCTTGTTCTCTTCCTGGAACTTTATCCTCCATGATTAATCTTACCAAACCATTGTGTGTCTTTTCACATGTCCGAAATATGTCAGTTTGCGTTTTTCTAAATACTTTTAAGGAACCAGACTTATTCTATGTTCAGATCTTTATGGATATCTGCGTTAGTTGGTTTTTTTTTCTGTCCATTACATTCTTAGAACTTTATATAACATTTCATTTCGAATGCAGATAATTTCTTTTCCATTGTCGATGTCATTGCCCCCATCTCACATCCGCATGTTTCCACTGTAATGATTTAGCTTCTTAGTAGTTGTAACTGTTGGTCTGTTTTCTCCTTACCATAAATTTTTCATCTGTGATGTTTTTGTAGTGTCATTGCTAATCTCTTTCTGATCTCTGCCGATCAATCTCCTGTGGTGTTGATGGTTGACCCTAGCTATTCAACGTTGTTTATATTTTCTAGTTGCTCTTTGTCAACGACTATTTTAGGTGTCATTTCCTCTCTGCTTACATGCATTATTTTTGTCTTTTTTTGCATTGAGGAAAAGGTTTTGTGTCTCGCTATGATGTTTGACTGACATAAAAATTTGTTCTAAACCTGTGATGTCCTTGATAGTAGTTTAGTGTCATCTGTATACCTAATATCTGGGATTTCTTGCCCTTCGATATTGAGGGGTTGAAATTGTTCATAACGTGGGTCTTCTCATACATTTTCGTATGATGTTTTCTGTATAAATGATGAACAGGTGTGGTGAGATGATGCATCCCTGTCTGACTCCTTTGTGTACCTCAAACCAGTCAGATGTTTCTCCGTCGAGACGAGCAGAAGCATGTTGTTTCTTATGAAGTATTTTAATGAGCCATATGAGACGGCAATTGTGATTAGAAAGGTAGAAAATGTATATACTTCTTCTTCTTCTGCGTTCGTTCTCAAACTCCTGCAGATGAGCAGGATGTAGTCCGGAGAACGGAATATGTTGTGTCATGGTTTATAGAATTGCTTCCATATCTGCGCCTTTCGGCCTGACACATCCGACTTCAGCATAGATTTGGGTCACTGACCCTATATGGGATGGCGCAGCCAACTCCATCGCATAACCTCCTTAGTCGCCTTGTACGACATGCACGGAAGGTAAACAGTGTTGCTATTCTTTGCTTCCCTTTCGGGCCCCGACAACACACGAGCGAAATGTATATATACTGTTAGAAGACTCTCATTATTGCTCTTTTTTTTAAAAGACGTAAAGGATTGACTTAATTGTACTCGTGTTTCCGTACATGTATTCCATCACCAATCTTAGATATAGGAAAGGGGTTTAAACGTTTGTGAA
Organism: Meghimatium bilineatum; assembly: GCA_034231615.1. Taxonomy (NCBI): domain Eukaryota; kingdom Metazoa; phylum Mollusca; class Gastropoda; order Stylommatophora; family Philomycidae; genus Meghimatium; species Meghimatium bilineatum. The sequence goes on from CM067307.1 coordinate 29,247,743, forward strand.
TCCCATCCTGTGAAGTCGTAACATGGCATTTAGTTATAGAAATCAATTAAACAAGAACGCGGGTACACACAGTTCTATTTTTAAACACTGACTTTCCCAAACAACATTCGACACAAGATTCTCCGCAAATTGAAACAAAAATGAGTTTTAATCTTGTTCTAGGAAAAACTCCACAACATTACAAGAGACGCATCTACAGCCAGGCCCGTAGATAAGGAAGAGGGAGGGGGGTTATGGGATGATTTGAAGATCTTACACATGAAAACGAACAACTGCCATATATTTTTTGTTAACCTCCCTCTTGACCACCCTGAAAAGAACATAGATTCAGAGCATGAAGAAATAGTACCACTCAGAGCACTTAACTATAGTGTAATACTCTATACCAGTATGCAGAATGCGTGACGAGTGAGTGGCCTTGGGAGAAAACCTAAATGATTAAAAAAATTTTTTTTAAAGAACACTGAACAAGCACAGAACCATCAGCTGCTGTACCTTGAGATATCTGCTAAGCTGAGATCTGAGCACCTATAGATATATCCGATGTACGAAAATGATAATCTACAACACGCTTAAACGTATACTAATATACAATATGTAGTTCTAAAATGTGGAAAAGACGTAGAGGATTGACTTGATTGTACACGGGCTGCTCCATATGTCATCTGTCCCTTTCAACGAAGCAGCACGTCGCTTGCTCAGAGCATCACTCATAGCACATAAGCGCATTTCTTCATGCGATAATCCATAGGTATCTCAGAAAAAAAAACTTTAATAAACAAGATGTCGAGCGGGTAACGAACCCACGATCTCTTGAACACAAAGCGAACGGCATAACCACTACGACAGATGTAGCGGTTAATGTAGCTGTAATCGATAAAACCCGAGAATCTCCAACAAAATGCACTTTGTAAACATGACGTCACGAGTTCGGTTCGAAAGCAGGTTCTCTTGACCAAAAAGAAATCGGCTTCACCAGTCTACCTGGGTGCTCACTTTTCCTAAATGGCCTGTGCTTTCAACCAACCCTTGCCATGACGTCACACATATTTTACCATACTCCCACTACCTAGATCTTCGCTTTGCGCTCAAGATGAGCGCAAGATGAGCACAAGATTAGTGCAAGATGAGCACAAGATGAGCACAAGATGAGCACAAGATGAGCACAAGATGAGCACAAGATGAGCACAAGATGAGCACAAGATGAGAACAAGATGAGCACAAGATGAGCACAAGATGAGAACAAGATGAGCACAAGATGAGCACAAGATAAGTACAAGATGAGAACAAGATGAGCACAAGATGAGCATAAGATGAGCACAAGATGAGCACAAGATGAGAACAAGATGAGAACAAGATGAGCACAAGATGAGCCCAAGATGAGAACAAGATGAGCACAAGATGAGCACAAGATGAGCACAAGATGAGCCCAAGATGAGCCCAATTCAACAGACACATCTCTCAAACACATCGTAATGTGAAAACCGGCTACAGCGGAATAAATGAACACGGCATAAGTTGACCTCAGTCCCTTTGCGTCACAGTTTATGTTTGACGGATAGAGCTATTCGTTCTTTACTATCTACTACTCATCTACGTCATAATATCTACTACTCATCTACGTCATAATATCTACTGCTCATCTACGTCATAATATCTACTACTCATATACGTCATAATATCTACTACTCATCTACGTCATAATATCTACTACTCATCTACGTCATAATATCTAATATTCATCTACGTCATAATATCTACTATTCAACTACATCATTTCTGTTTTCGTTCACTTGAAAAATGTCTATATCTGTAATTCTGTCTCCTGAATAAAACTCAATGTCTTTTGTATTTCACACAGCGGCCCATAAAACTTATGATTCCAGTGTTGTTTAGTCTGACCAACATGTCTGCCTCAGCGTTGCATACTCAAAACACTCATGAAACTTCTGTTTGTCACTCTTTGAAGCCTGTCCTCATGTACACATGGCCATGTTGCCAATATTGAATTTTGTCTGAGTTGGTTGTGTCCCGATCTGAGGCGTAGAATTACAACTTGTACTGATATATTCATAATGTGATAGTCATCTTGTAGTGGTGTCTGTGATATATTCATAATGTGATAGTCATCTTGTGGTGGTGTTTGTGATATATTCATAATGTGATAGTCATCTTGTAGTGGTGTTTGTGGACTTCTTATTCATTTGATCATCTTTCTGATGGTTGGCGATTGGTACGCCTGGTTGGTCTTCGGCAGCACCTTCCTTAGTCAGTAGGTCTGCTTTTCATTTCTTGGTACTCCATAGTGAGAGGGTATTCATTACATGGTTATCCTATACTGTTAGGACAGTTCATTAAGTAAACTACGTCATAATATCTACTACACATTTACAACACAATATCTATTACTAACCTACGACATAATATCTACTACACATCTACAACACAATATATATTACTAACCTACGTCATAATATCTACTACACATCTACGACACAATATCTATTACTAACCTACGTCATAATATCTACTACACATCTACAACACAATATCTATTACTAACCTACGTCATAATATCTACTACACATCTACGACACAATATCTATTACTAACCTACGTCATAATATCTACTACACATCTACGACACAATATCTATTACTAACCTACGTCATAATATCTACTACACATCTGCAACACAATATCTATTACTAACCTACGTCATAATATCTACTACACATCTACGACACAATGTCTATTACTAACCTACGTCATAATATCTACTACATATCTACACAACATATATATTACTAACCTACGACATAATATCTACTACACATCTACGACACAATATCTATTACTAACCTACGTCATAATATCTACTACACATCTACGACACAATATCTATTACTAACCTACGTCATAATATCTACTACACATCTACGACACCATATATATTACTAACCTACGTCATAATATCTACTACATATCTACGACACCATATATATTACTAACCTACGACATAATATCTACTACACATCTACGACACAATATCTATTACTAACCTACGTCATAATATCTACTACACATCTACGACACAATATCTATTACTAACCTACGTCATAATATCTACTACACATCTACGACACAATATCTATTACTAACCTACTTCATAATATCTACTACATATCTACGACACAATATCTATTACTAACCTACGTCATAATATCTACTACACATCTACGACACAATATCTATTACTAACCTACGTCATAATATCTACTACACATCTACGACACCATATATATTACTAACCTACGTCATAATATCTACTACATATCTACGACACCATATATATTACTAACCTACGACATAATATCTACTACACATCTACGACACAATATCTATTACTAACCTACGTCATAATATCTACTACATATCTACGACACAATATCTATTACTAACCTACGTCATAATATCTACTACACATCTACGACACAATATCTATTACTATCCTACGTCATAATATCTACTATTCATCTAAGTCAAGCTGTTGTTTTTCGTCCATCACATGATGATGATGACCATTTGTTACATCCACTTTTGAAAATTCAATTTTAGTTATGTCCTTGATTATGAGTTCGTAGATGGCTAATGAGCCCTATTCGAGCTGTAAATGTCCTTGGACAGTTTAGACATGGAATAACGACAGTAGACGGATCTTGGTCTATCCGTGACTTTCTAGCTGCTCTCCGCTATTGAGCTGCTGCATTTCTCTTCTTTTCACAAGATGATGCGCTCTTATTGATTTTAGAACGCCATGTAGATCTATTTTGTGCAAGTTCTTCCCATGTATCGTGGTCTATTTCAAAGGCTTTTAGTGAGTTCTTTAACGAGTCTTTGTAGCGCTTCCTTTGGCCACCTTGAGATCGTATACCCTTCTCTAGCTCACCATAGAGAAGTATCTTTGGCAGACGATGGTCTGGCATACGCACCAAATGACCTGCCCAACGAATCTGTGTCTGCGTCAGGATCGTGTCAATGCCTAAGTCAAGTACCAGTATGACAACCGCTCCTAGACTTCTAGATCAGAGTACAAAGAATAGGATCAATATCTTCTTGTCATGCATGTTATAGTAGACGACAAAGGAAAGTTGGTAATATTCTGGACAATATGTCGAAATTTAAAAATAAAATCATAATTTTTACTGCACGCCATGTCTGGATTTATCAATGTTCTCTTCTGTCCAATGATCACCATGGATGATGTAGTAGTGGCAGTTCAGCAGACACTGTACTTTTGTCTTTCTGTGGGAGTATAATCTTAGTTGGGGGTAATAGCTAGATGTGGCATCACTGTGCTTTGGTTGAAAGAAGAATGATAAACTACTTGATCCAGAAGTGTGTACGGAAAGTCTGTAGGTCTCACTATTATCCTTGTCCGATCAACATTACACAACAGTAAACTCTCAGTAAATGACATGCCATTTTAGTGAAGTGTTTCCCTTGTGGAAACTCAACAGAATTTCATCCTGTACAATTATGTTTCTTCCTGTGGGCAACATTGAGAGAATCCAGTATGGCACATCATGCTGGGGAAACCAGATGAGCTCCAGATTTGATCATGGTTCCTAGCTGCCAACATGTACGTGGTAACCTAGCTATGAACAGGTGGCATGGAGATAACATGGAGTATTGTCAAAACAACATGGAGTATTGTCAAAACAACATCGATTATTGTCAAAACAACATGGAGTATTGTCAAAACAACATCGAGTATTGTCCAAACAACATGGAGTATTGTCAAAACAACATCGAGTATTGTCAAAACAACATGGAGTATTGTCAAAACAACATGGAGTATTGTCAAAACAACATGGAGTATTGTCAAAACAACATGGAGTATTGTCAAAACAACATCGAGTATTGTCAAAACAACATGGAGTATTGTCAAAACAACATGGAGTATTGTCAAAACAACATCGAGTATTGTCAAAACAACATCGAGTATTGTCAAAACAACATGGAGTATTGTCACAAGCAATCCTGTATATGTTTTCCTTTTCTTTTCGCTGTATACTTCTTTATGCCATGCAGCGTCAGGGGTAGACTATTCCCTGGAGGTAGCCTTTTTTTATGCTGCATATATGTGTGTGTCTTTTTCGATGACTCTTGTTTCTGTAATTTATCTTTTGCATGTTCTGCTCTTATCTGTGTGTCGATTGTGCTTTTATAGCAATGCTCTGTGTGGGGCACTATCTGATGATAGTCTGGAAGCATGGGAAAACCGCTTAGTCTATTGTTTTCTGGTGTAATCCAGGATTGCTATTGTGTTTGTTCTTCTGATGTTTCCATTTCTGATTATGTCTCTAATTGTTACTCTGAGAATTATATGCACATAAGTCATTTCTGTTGTAACAAGTTTTCTTTTGGCTTGTGTTGTTTCTGTCCACGTTTGATATTGGTAACATAGTGATGGTATGGTGATCGTTTTGTGTAAAACAGTTTTGGTGTTTATGTCCACACGTTTGTTTTTGAAAATAGGAGACATCTACCCTAAGATCTGGTATGATATGCTAAATCTATGTTGCATTTCTTTGGTGTTGTGTACAGGACGTGATAATTCACTGGGAGAGCAAAGAATCAGGCAAACATTAACTGCATAATTAGAGAGCCCCCCCCCCTCATTGGGCTGCTGGAAACTCATATCTAGCTGTCCCCACCCATCCATGTGATCATGGCTCAGTGCTTGGTTGTCATGGACACCTCTGAAAGGTAATGGTTCTTGGGTTGAGTGGAACTGACCCGATGACTACAATTCTGCATGTTTCAGAAAGCTAAAATAGCATTAAAACCAGTAGAACAGCACTACTGAGTAAAAGAAAAAACATAATACGCATACTAGATTAGAACCAGGTCCGCCTCTACCTACCCGTACCTTAATTCCCCTGCTTAATCATGTGGGTAAAATGTTCGCTAAGATTATTGACAAAAGGATAAGACATATTGTGAATTCAGTTCAGAACAGTTCGGATTCAGAAAAAGAAACAGGATATACAGTTGCAATATTTTCTCTACGACAAATTAGTGTAAGAAATAATAGAATACAATAAGCAAATGAATACTGCTTTTATAGATGAAGAGTTATTCAGTGTGTTAGTTCGACTGAATAATTAGAGAAATACTCTGGAGTATTCTAGAAAAGTATGGAATACAAACAAAGATAACGAAAGTGCAGTTTGAGAAAATGCAGGACTTACCAAGTGGTTTTCAGTAACATCAGGAGCTAGATAAGGGTGGGGTGTCTTTTCAACATTATTGTTTATCATTTATATGGATAATATTATAAAAGTAGTAGAAACACCACCAGAAGTTTACCATCCAAATGACATAACTGAACTACTCTTTGCTGACGATCAGTGCCTACTCCACAGTTCAGGTGAAGAGCTTCAAGATCACATAAACCTACTCAACGAAGGCTACCTCAATCACATCATGAAGATCAACACAGAAAAAAATACAGAAGTAATGTCTATAAGCAGAAAACCCAAGACAATCAACATAAAGATAAACGATCAAAAACTGAAACAAGTGCAGGAATTTAAATATATTGAGAGCATTTTTACAGAAGACGGAAGAGTGGACGAAGAGACCAGAAAAAATTCAAGACTAGAATTCAAAAAGTCAACGACGTAAATTATGAATTTACACCAATTTTGAAACACACATATATCCGATGTAAAACCAAAAGAGAACATTATGTTTTCAATGTCAGAAATGGACACTAACTAAAGAACACTAGAGAAAACTTACTACGTGTAAAATTAGATGTCTAAGAAAAGCAGCAAACAGAACAAGAGATCATGTGAGAAATGAAGAGAATACAAGAACTGGCGGAACAACGTCTGTAGTCAAATATATTGGAAAAACAGAGGCTGAAATGGTTCGACCACATAATGAGAATGAAACCTTATTATTTAGCGGCAAGAGCATACAATATGAAAATGGAAAACATCAAGATACAGAGGAAGACTAAGAAGAAGATGAATTGAAGGAATTATCAACATTTTGGCACGTCAGAGTATTACTGCGTATCAAGCTATCAAACGTGATATTAACCTGAAAACCGATCGCCATTGAATCCTGCGCCGACTGACAGCGTAAGTAGAGAAAAGACAGACAGACAGACAGACAGACAGACAGACAGACAGACAGACAGAGAGACAGATAGATAGATAGATAGATAGATAGATAGATAGATAGATAGATAGATAGATAGATAGATAGATAGATAGATAGATAGATAGATAGATAGATAGATAGATAGATAGATAGATATTTCTTGAATCTGACCATGACAGGAGTGGTCAAACCATATCATCTCTAAGTAAGCAATCTGTCGACTATAATTACCGGCATAACACTTCATTCCCCAACGCACTAGAACGCATAACTAGGGGATCTCCATGGCGTAGTGGTTAAGCGCTGTTCGCTATGTGTTCAAGAGGTCACGGGTTCGAATCCGGCTCGTGTCGACTTGTATATAAAGTGGATTTTTTTCGGAGATCACTTGAAGCTACGGAGTTACGTGCTATGAGTGGTACAATCGGCAGGCCGTATGCCGCTTCGTTGAGAGTGACGGAGTACATGGCGGAAACCGAGTACAGTAAAGTCAATCTTCTACGGTTTTTAAACCTTTTTTTAACGCATAACTATGTTTGCTAACTTCCTGACGTGACCAATCGCCATTCTTCTTGTAGATAGTGCCAACTATATTACGAATAGACTGCTGCTGGTTCCAGTGTTAGTTATTTGCCTGTTTGTTTCTGTTTATTCTATAGGATCACGTCCAACTGTTGGTGGTAACATCTCAATTCTCCTGCCCCCAACGTCAAAGCTTGTCTGTCTGACAGTTTACCTCTGTCTCTGTGTTACAACAATTCACAACAAAGCCTGTGTGCCGAAGCGAAACCAGGAGAACAGTGGGTCAAGCAGTACGGACAAACAGTAGCCTCCGCAACAAATTGTGTTAGTGTTACTAGTGATGGCATAGAACTCGTAGGGTCAACTTTGGACGAGGAAAAAGCGAGGGTTAAATTGTTGCGTTGTGTTAGAGGTTTGCGCTGTGATTTTGGAGTAGGGGGAAGGTGCCCAGTGTACAGAGAGTGTGATTTTGTGAATAGGGACGGTAGGGGTAGGATTGTGAATACTGGTGCTGTAAAAAAAATGCAACCATAGCCTTGCTCTTGGTGATTGCAAGAAATTGATGGCTGTGTTTCCTTCTGAAATATGAACCGTTTTACTTTCTATGGATCGATTTCATGTGTAAAATCGCTGCTTCCAAACAGTGTTAAGTGTTTGGAAGCAAAAGTAAAGAAAAATTTATAAAGTAAACAAATTGTAAAGCGTTAATTAGTTGGAACACCTTTGAAATTCCGAATTACGATAACAATTTCAACAAAACGTGAATGTATTTTTATACTAAACGTGAGAAGATGTCAACTAAACAGTGGTGGACACGGTCAAGTTTCTTAGTGTATAAAGTGTCCTATAAGTAGATTTCAATAAGATATTATGTTTATTTTTTCTACGAAGTGTACTATATATCTCTAACTACATGTGAGATCTTCTTGTTGAAGTAAGTAAACCGTCTGCTTTGAGCTCAAGAAGACTCGGGTTCCAATTCTGCACTCAATATATTTTTATAAAGTAGATTGTTTTCTGATATTCCTGGGGACAAGCGCATGAAGCTATGAAGTTACTTGCTGTTAGTGATACTCGAGACCATGAAGTGCTATGATATAGAAACACGGCCGGATCAGGCGGCATCAATCAAAATATATTGTCAAAGGCGGCATTTCGAAGAAAAACCCATTTAAGGGGGGGAGGGCATTTCAAAGACTTGGATCATACAGAGAAAATTTACCTCACTGTTCTAGTGCTACTCTCGGCGGGCTATGTTCCGTTACGCTGAGGTGGACGAAGAACATATGGGGTAACTCGAGTGCAATAAAGTCAATCCTCTACGCATTTTATATCACACACAATGTTTTTGGTGTTATTTCAGTTTATAAATGTGCTCATTATATCCAACAGGTGAAAAATCTCACAGTGGAACTAAAACATCTGTGACAAGCTTTTCACCGCGGCACTATAACATGTGTGACAAGCTTGTCACAGCGGCACTAAAACATGTGTGACAAGCTTTGTCATAGTAGCACTAAAACATGTGTGATAAGCTTTTACAAGAAAATTAATAATTATTGTAAACCAGCAATGAGTAAGGAACTTCCTGGTAATAGTGTTTTGTAACTATTATCCTGTCGTGACAAATCATCTTTAACTGGTAAATTGGACCAGGTAAATTTGAATTAGAAAATTGAAATTAGCAAATTGGAATTGGTAAATTGGAATTGGTAAATTGTAATTGGTAAATTGGAATTGGTAAATTGGAATTGGTAAATTGGAATTAGTAAATTGGTAAATTTGAGTTGTTGAATTGGAATTATCAACGCTGAAGACGGATATGTGGGGCATTGGCTCAAATAAAGCGGAGACACATCGCATTTGCATTATCTGGACTAATTCCTGCTGGATATCTAGTAGGAGCATCGTCCTGTTAAAAGAGAGATGCAGCGGGAGTTTGAGAATGTTGTCCTGCTACAAGAGAGATGCAGCGGGAGTTTGAGAATATTGTCCTGCTACAAGAGAGATCCATCGGGAGTTTGAGAATGTTGTCCTGCTACAAGAGAGATCCAGCGGGAGTTTGAGAATTAACTCTGAAGAACAAGAATAAGAATTGGTAAATTGGAATTTCTAAACTGAAATTGATAAAATTGGTAAAAATATATATCTAGAGACTACATGATAGTACAAATAATTTGAGTTACATTGCTTAAAGCTACGTATCTACGTGCTATGAGCGGTACTCTCGGCAAGTGACGTACGGCTGCGTTGAGAGGGACGGATTATATATGGGGTAACCGGAGTACAGTGAAGTCAATTCTCTAGGTCTTGTTGAGCCCTTGAGAATTTAAATAAATCCAGATTCTTATAGAGATATTCTGCTTACCTTGCACCTTTAATGATTTATTTTTTTAAATAGTAAAATAATCTCCTTCTGCGTTTATTCTCAAACTCCTGCACTGTAGCAGGATGTAATCCAAATAACGGAATGCTCTGTGCTGTGACTAGAGAAATAACTTATGTTGCAGTTTCCTAGAACAGGGACCAAGTGTGTTTGTGGGGCTTTATGCGATCATGTTTTGAAGATTAGCTTCGTTCATTTCATGAGTACGTTAATACCGTAGTGTTAGCAAGCCCGTAGATCAATGTATGTAGGTGTAGTAGGAGGGAGGGGATTAGTGATTCAACCCCATCCCCCTTTGCGAAAGATCCCACCCCCACCGCAATTATAGTTTTTCTAAAATAAAATAATATATATAAAATCCCACTAGAATTACGAGATTTTGCATTTTGAATGTACATCTCCCTTCTCTTACAAAAGTAAGGGATATATATTTTATTTCTATATTTGAAATAATTGATTGTGTACACAGATGGGTCAGCACAGAATGCCGTGAGCAATGGAGGTGCAGATGTATATATAGAATATCCACACAAGTCTAGAGATACAATCAGAACACCAACAGGAAAATTCTGCAATAATTATGATGCAGAAATCCAGGCAATTAGTGTGGCAGCTAAAAAACTGCTGAACTCCAACTCTGATCTACAGTCTGTGGTATTCCTGACAGATACAATGTCAGTGCTTCAAGCTCTCCAGTCTGGAAAACTAACATACTTGAAAAAACTACTTGGCGAATTGTCTTATCAGTATAGGGTAACCATGCAGTGGATACCCTCTCACTGTGGAATACCAGGAAATGAAAAAGCAGACCAACTGGCTGGGGAAGGTGCTGCCGAAGACCAACCCAGAAAAAACAGATGATCAAGTCAATGGGAAAGCCACAGACGCCAACACAGGATGACTGTCGTATTGTGAACAGACCGGAGCAGGTTATAATTCTACGTCTCAGAACAGGACACAACCGACTCCGCAGTCACATGTATACAAAGTTCAAGATTGGCAACACGGCCGTTTGTACCTGTGGACAGGCAGCGCAGAGTGCCAAACATATACTTCAAGAGTGTTCTGAGCATGAAACGCTGGGGCAGACGTGTTGGCCAGAGGAAACAACACTGGAATCACAGCTCTATGGGACACTGTATGAACTACAAAAGACAGTGAGTTTTATTCAGGAGACAGAATTACAGATATAGACATGTTTCAAGTGAACGAAAGAAGAAGAAGTAATAATTGATTACATGTATTGCAAGGATTGTGGGGATATTTTTGCTTACATACCCCATTTGCGTAATGGTAAAACCTTTTGTGTTGTGTTAAAAAGGGGCGCTTGTTCGATACCAGGTCGTTACATCTCGCTTGTAAGTGCATTACTTCATAGATCATCGGGGACTGGCACTTAAACACACATACCTGCATATATATATATATATATATATATATATATATATATATATATATATATATATATATATATATATATATATATATATATATATATATATATATATATATATGTATATATACATAGATAAACCGTGATCTTCGACGATTTAAGACCTCTGTACATAATATTTACACTTTCGGCCTGACCTATCCGATTTCCGTATGACATCTACATCACTTTGCTCCTATATTAGATAGGACAGCCGCCCGTCTGTTGCCTGGGCCCAAAAGGGGAGCAAAGAATAGCAACACTGTTTACCTTCCACGCATGTCGTAAAATACGACAAGGAGGTTATGGGATGGAGTTGGCTGTCCCATCCCATATAGGGTCAGTGACCCAAATCCATGCTGAAGTCGGATGTGTCAGGCCGAAATGCGCAGATATCGCAGCAATGCTGTAAACCATGACACAGCTCATTCCGTTCTCCGGACTACATCCTGCTAATCTGCAGGAGTTTGAGCGCGAACTCAGAAGAAGAAGAAGATAGGACAGCCAAAGCCACCACATAACCACCACTTATGACATTATTGAAAGATAAACAGTCTTGCTATTCTCTGCTTCTCTTTCAAGTCCCGGCGACACTATGACAGACGGTATCTTGTCCATCTCGTGGTGTTACTCTCCCACTTGTATCTCTGCCTACCTCTTTGCTCGCCTCCTCTCAGCTCTACCTTCAAGTAAGTTCCTCAACATCATGTCGTGATTTTTAATGTTCACAATATTTTATTTACTTGCTGTGTATTTCCTATTTACTTGGTGTGTATTTCCTATTTGCTTGGTGTGTATTTCATATTTGCTTGGTGTGTATTTCATATTTGCTTGGTGTGTATTTTCTATTTGCTTGGTGTGTATTTCCTATTTGCTTGGTGTATATTTCCTATTTGCTTGGTGTGTATTTCCTATTTGCTTGGTGTGTATCTCCTATTTGCTTGGTGTGTATTTCCTATTTGCTTGGTGTATATTTCCTATTTGCTTGGTGTGTATTTCCTATTTGCTTGCTGTGTATTTCCTATTTGTTCGGTGTGTATCTCATATTTGCTTGGTGTGTATTTCCTATTTGCTTGGTGTGTATTTCCTATTTGTTCGGTGTGTATTTCATATTTGCTTGCTGTGTATTTCCTATTTGCGTGGTGTATTTTTCCTGGAATAGTTGCATCAGAGAATGTGTCGGCTCGGTACAGTACTAGACTGTAACGGAGTAAATAGTAAATAGCAATTGTGCGCTCGAAAGCAATGACAAACTACTAAACGTATTTACATTGTCTAGACAACACTTCAGACAAAATATGCTGGGTTAATGACCATATCCTGAACAGAATATGCTACCAATGTTTTAAAAAAATATTTATTATAGTAATTCAATTAAGAAGTGTTAACTCATGTTATCATCATAGTATCGTAACTCTGTTATCATCATACTAACATAACTCCTGTTATAATCATACTAACATAACTCCTGTTATAATCATACTAACATAACGCCTGTTATAATCATACTAACATAACTCCTGTTAACATCATAGTATCGTAACTCTGTTAACATCATAGTATCGTAACTCTGTTAACATCATAGTATCGTAACTTTGTTAGCATCATAGTATCGTAACTCTGTTAACATCATAGTATCGTAACTCTGTTAACATCATAGTATCGTAACTCTGTTAACATCATAGTATCGTAACTCTGTTAACATCATAGTATCGTAACTCTGTTAACATCATAGTATCGTAACTCTGTTAACATCATAGTATCGTAACTCTGTTAACATCATAGTATCGTAACTCTGTTAACATCATACTAACATAACTCTGTTAGCATCATTTTTCTGCAGTGAAAAATATATGCTGTTTAATTTATGAACTTTAAATTATTGTATCCTCTATAAAAGTTGCAAACCTGAAAAGATTGAAAAGGCATAGACGATTGACCCTACTGTACTCGGATTACGCCAACTGTACTACGTCCTTCTCAGCGAAGCCGAACACGAACTTCTGAGAACACAGCTCAGTAAATCAAGCAATCATCACAAAAGATCCCAGAAATAATTCATTTTGTAAACAAGGAGTCGCAAGCGTCAGATTTAAACCCAGACTGTTTTGATCTATCTATGTATGTATAATCACGTAATCCGACACGGTCGTAGGGAAACCACATTTTATGCTTCAGCATACAAAGGCCTTCTGAGATCTCCTCCTTCAACAATGCAGATGAGAGGGGAAAATCTTGTCCAGTTCTTGATGTCATCCGTCCCTGTTTTTATTTGCCCTCCTCTGCTTCTCCGTCTTCAGTTATTGATTTTGAAAAGTATGCATGCATGTCCAATCCATGCAAGTTTTCGTCGTTTCACTATTGAAAGCAATGGTTATTGTGGACCTGTACACATCAACATTTTATTTCTTACATACACATTTGTCATATTTTCTCTTAGAAGATTGTAGAATTCGTCTGTAACATTTGTATTCGAAGGCCCGTAGCCATCTCTCCATGTCCGCGGTGAGTGTCCAACTCTCACAACCATATATCACAGTAAAAAGTGCAAGTGGATTATATAGTTAGGTTTTCACTCTAACACTGATGTTGCTTTTCCAGAGTTTAGACTAGACATAGAAGCTAAATCCATCTCCAGGCTAATCTTTAATTTGCATGTCCAATCGCTGCACATACTAGATCCGAGGTATTTGAATGCACTCAACTACTCAGGTTTATTTCCATTGAGCACGATGTTGGTATGTGCTTCAGTGTCTCTGCTGTTAACCCATACCTTGCTCAAGATCTTTCTGTGTTGATTTCGATTCCGTACTTAACGGTAACCTTTTCCAACTTTACTGTTAACTCGTGTAATTCTTGTTCTGTCCAGAAATAAGATCAGTATCACTAGCGAAGACAAAATTGCAAATAGTGCAACAGTCGATCGATATAGAAGTTTTGTAGTCATGAAGGGTCTTTTGTATGATGTGCTCTAGGTAAATATTAAAAATTACTGGAGACATGCATCCTTGCCGAACTCCCACATATGTTTTAAAGAACTCTCCAAATGTATTAGTTGATAAGACAGCAATACTATCATTTTTTCTACAGTCATTCAACAATGTCTATGATTTAAAAATTACATTCAACGTCTTGATCACAAAGAGAACGACTTTAATCACTCCGCAAAGAAGATTTCCTTGATAAAACTTAAACATATCTAAATTAACCTGTTATTACCGAGAGGCCACTAAAACAGGATGCATTAACCGCCAGCAGTGTTAGCAAGTCGATAAGACTTAACTGTGTCTACTGACTTTCAATTACAGCACAATATAACATGATAACCCTACAGAGGCAAATAACGCGAATTTTGCTGTTTCAATGACTCTGGATATACAATTCCCATAGACCTTGCAACCAATGACACATTTGTCTTTAAAGTACTTCAAATATTTCTGGAATTTATAGCCACTTAAATCAAGAATATACAGAGCACCATCATCTGTCATCTCCTCATCGAAAGTTTGCTGCAATATACAGGTGCAATATACAGGTGCAAAATACAGGTGAGATCAGATAAATATTCATTTTAAGTTTACTTGCTTACTTATGTCTGCAAACAGCTAGGGGACATAATTATCGAGATCCTTTTGACAGAAAACAGCTAGGGACATAATTTTTGAGATTCTTTTGACAGCAAACAGCTAGGAGACAGAATTGCCGAAATTCGTTCGTTAGTGTAAAAAAAAAACTAAATGAGAAGCATATGACTTTCTTGAAAGCTTATTTCTTTTTTTCTCATTAAATATTGTTCAAATAAAACCTTTCTGTTGCTTCTTTTATGAGTTATGCTACCCCCCCCCAATCCCTTCCAGACCGGATTCTGTCCAAACTCCCCGTCCCCCCTATTTGTCCATGTGGTGTCTCAGCACTTTGTAGATAAAAAACAACGAAGTTTGGAAACTCACGCAGAGATATACTGGAAAACGACTTCATTGAAACTAATCTTCATTGCGGAGACGCTACACAATCTGCAATCTGATGTGACGTATTTTCTTGTTGTCTGAGATCACGTCTGTCGACGATATAATACGTATTGGACAATGGGAAAACAAGCCTTCTCAATGACCAATTTAGCTATTTCCGAAATTGGATTGGTCAATATGACTATACTTTTGCGACACCCAATGAAAATCACGGGAGTAGTCAAAATATTTATGTTAGAATGTATGATTTCCCACTAGTCACTACGTACTATATTTCCCAGAGTAGGTTGATACTCTATAATTAAAGTCAACAGGGATGATAACTCACTTAACACACTTTTTTTTACAATTTGAATTCATCGCTCTTGTATAAATTTACGTGAGGAAGCATGATGGGAAGTTATCTGGCTAGGATACAATATAAAATTAAAAAAACAGGATGGCATGATACGAGATGCAATGGGATTCTAAATAATATAATTTGACACAGATAAGTGTCCTCGTAGCCTCGTGGACGTGTTTAACCTACAACCTGCAAGTATCTAATCTATTTTCTGCTTGCCTGTGTTATGCATATCTCAATTACCATTTCTCAGAAAGGTGATATTTTCTTTCTAGAAGACAAAGACATAAATTTTAGCACAATGAATTTAGTCAAAAGATAGGTACATTTTCTTAACGATTCTCCCTTCGCTTCTTAATGATTTTTCAGAAAAGTTCGTCAAAATTTTCTCATGAAAAGAGAGGGATTTATTAGCAAAAATGATGATAAAAATAATCCCTATAGCTGTGAGCAGGTAGCGAGGCAGCTGGTAGACTTTCTGACAAAAGCACGGATTATTTTCAGCTATGTAACTGAGGCGATACCTGGTTTCTTATGACTCAAATATCTCGCAGGTATGGATGTGCACGATGGATCTATAAATGCATGTTTATTTCTCGAAAAGAGTAATTTCATAGCGCCAGTATCGCTTAATTACCACATCCTGTCAGGGGCACGACACGACACACACACTGTTGCGTCAACTATCTTATCATTCTTCTGTCAGATTCGTAGACCCATCCGCAGTGTTGGCACATCTAGCATTTCCCGTCACTTAGGGGTCTGCCATACATCCGCAGTGTTGGCACATCTAAAGTTTCCCGTCACTTAGGGGTCTGTCATACATCCGCAGTGTTGGTACATCTAGCATTTCCCGTCACTTAGGAGTCTGTCATACATCAGCAGTGTTGGTACAGCTAGCATTTCCTGTCACTTAGGAGTCTGCCATACATCCGCAGTGTTGGCACATCTAGCATTTCCCGTCACTTAGGAGTCTGCCATACATCCGCAGTGTTGGCACATCTAAAGTTTCCCGTCACTTAGGGGTCTGTCATACATCAGCAGTGTTGGCACATCTAGCATTTCCCGTCACTTAGGAGTCTGTCATACATCCGCAGTGTTGGTACAGCTAGCATTTCCCGTCACTTAGGAGTCTGCCATACATCCGCAGTGTTGGTACATCTAAAGTTTCCCGTCACTTAGGAGTCTGTCATACATCAGCAGTGTTGGTACATCTAAAGTTTCCCGTCACTTAGGAGTCTGCCATACATCCGCAGTGTTGGTACATCTAGCATTTCCCGTCACTTAGGAGTCTGCCATACATCCGCAGTGTTGGTACATCTAGCATTTCCCGTCACTTAGGAGTCTGTCATACATCCGCAGTGTTGGTACATCTAGCATTTCCCGTCACTTAGGAGTCTGTCATACATCCGCAGTGTTGGTACATCTAGCATTTCCCGTCACTTAGGAGTCTGCCATACATCAGCAGTGTTGGTACATCTAGCATTTCCCGTCACTTAGGAGTCTGTCATACATCCGCAATGTTGGTACATCTAGCATTTCCCGTCACTTAGGAGTCTGCCATACATCCGCAGTGTTGGTACATCTAGCATTTCCCGTCACTTAGGAGTCTGTCATACATCCGCAGTGTTGGTACATCTAGCATTTCCCGTCACTTAGGAGTCTGTCATACATCCGCAGTGTTGGTACATCTAGCATTTCCTGTCACTTAGGAGTCTGCCATACATCCGCAGTGTTGGTACATCTAGCATTTCCCGTCACTTAGGAGTCTGCCATACATCCGCAATGTTGGTACATCTAGCATTTCCCGTCACTTAGGAGTCTGCCATACATCCGCAGTGTTGGTACATCTAGCATTTCCCGTCACTTAGGAGTCTGTCATACATCCGCAGTGTTGGTACATCTAGCATTTCCCGTCACTTAGGAGTCTGTCATACATCCGCAGTGTTGGTACATCTAGCATTTCCCGTCACTTAGGAGTCTGCCATACATCAGCAGTGATGGTACATCTAGCATTTCCCGTCACTTAGGAGTCTGTCATACATCCGCAATGTTGGTACATCTAGCATTTCCCGTCACTTAGGAGTCTGCCATACATCCGCAGTGTTGGTACATCTAGCATTTCCCGTCACTTAGGAGTCTGTCATACATCCGCAGTGTTGGTACATCTAGCATTTCCCGTCACTTAGGAGTCTGTCATACATCCGCAGTGTTGGTACATCTAGCATTTCCTGTCACTTAGGAGTCTGCCATACATCCGCAGTGTTGGTACATCTAGCATTTCCCGTCACTTAGGAGTCTGCCATACATCCGCAATGTTGGTACATCTAGCATTTCCCGTCACTTAGGAGTCTACCGCAAAATAACAAATGTGCAATATCCGTCGGACTGCATCGATTCGAGATCCATAGGAATTATTTGACAGATGACAAAAGTAAGAAACTGGGGCAGAACTTGCAGTGACAATGAAGATTTTATCCACAGTTGATAGGTTGTCAACGTATCCATCCAACTTTATTTTTTTTTGGAGTCTATTGTCTATCCCCAGGTGATGTTGTCGTATCTTCCACACTTGCCGTTGAAGGTAAATTTTAAGTAGTAAGCCAGAAGAGAATTTTTTTAATTCGTGAGGTTAATGGGAATTGAGCCAGTCCGTTCAACGGCACCAAATCGCCTAGCATTTATTGCACACGCGTTCTTTCGTACTTGACTAACCGCATCTCTAAAACAAAGATGCGATTTCGTCAAGATATTCAAACCGTGCACTCAAAGTCGCCAGAACGGACCAATCGAGACAAGGACTATTACAACAGCAACAAATATCCCGTACAGGTATTGAAATATCCTCAGTAACAACAAACATATAACATTTAATATCCGTATTAGTTATACAAGAGCCGATAGGTCTTCTTGTAAACAAATCTCGATTGGCCCGTTCGGGTGACTGAGTGCACGCTTTGAATGTCTTGACGAAATCGAATCTTTTTTTTGGAGATGCGGTTAGTCAAGTACGGAAGAACACGTGTGCAATAGTTGCTAGGCGATTTGGTGCCGTTGAAGGTAGGGGTTTGTGAAGATGTATTCTGCGTTCTGAAGAAAGAATTACTAATAGAAATAAAGATCAGGCAAATAAAATATTCTGGTCACATTAAAAGACATGACACCTTGTTGAAGCCCTTACTTTAGGGCAAAGTCAAAGGGAGGCGAGCAAGAGGTAGGCAGAGATACAAGTGGGAGAGTAACATCACACGATTGACAGGTTACAGTCTAGCAGAATGCACCACCACGACAAGAGACAGGGGATGTTGGAGATCCGTTGCAGCCAACCTTAGTTGCGGAGACGGCACTTAATGATGACGATTAATGAGTCTGCGTTCCAGGGCCAGGTGTGTTGCTCTGGTTGAGGCGTAGTCATGTTTTTTCATGATGGTCTTGATGTTGTCTATCCACCTTTTCCTAGGTCTGCCCTTGGATCTGTATCCTGATTCCATCTTGTTGTAAGCTCTTATAGGAAGTTGATTGTCCATCCTCATAAGATATCCAAATATGATGTTTCTCTATGCATGATGCATGATGTGATACCTATTATCTTTCTGATGTACTGCGCATTTTGTCGAGTCTGGTGACTTCATTAGACTTCTTTAGACATTTCATTTCACAAGTTGTAGTAAATGTGTAGAAGTCAGTTGCCATGTCTGGCATTGGTAGCATAGTGTTTTTATAAAGATGCTCTTAATCATGTGTTTCTTCACTTTCATGTAATTTGAGTGAAATAGCAACGGTGATAGCTGGTATGTCACGGCATTTGCCTTTTGACATTTTGTTTCTTTCTCTCTGTCGAGTCGTAGAGAAGATACTTCCTAAGTACTTTAACCCTTTGGCTTATTTTATTTTTGTGTTCCTTAGTTGCCTGTTACGATATGTCTCACCGGAAACAGTGACCCCATTCTTTGCACCCTGAATAAGAAGTCCAGGCTGCTGTTGCCATACGGACGATAAACGAAGATGTCTGCATATTCTCGTTTTAAGTTATTTTCCCTTCGTACTCAAAACAATTATACGGCCCTACCAGAATTTATTATTTCACTCTCTTACTCAAGACGACTAAACGGCCCTACAAGAATACATTATTCCTGATGACAGCTCTGAGCAACTCAACATCTATCGCGGAGTTAATGTGCTGCAGCGAAGAATATTTTTAAATAATCTGGCATTCTTTTTGTCCATCGCCGTCGCGTCCAGCATTTATTTCTTAGATTACTATTTTTTTTAATGTTTCTTAAATATGAACATCAGCTTTCTTGTAATATTTAGGAGCTAACCATTTTCTACATTTATTGTTCTTAACACTTCTATATTGTTGTGTTTTTCGATGTTATTAGCATTTTAAATATCTTTATTTATCACTTCACCTCAAAGGCAGACATTATATTATTCATTAATGTATAAAGTGTACATGTTTCACAGCCATAATTCGATTATAATACAACGCATTTTCTAAGATTTATTCGAAACTCTTACGTGAACTAGACACACAGTTTTTCTATGAACTAAGATTTTCTATGAACTAAGATTTATTCGAAACTCTTACGTGAACTAGACACACACTTTTTCTATGAACTAAGATTTTCTATGAACTAAGATTTATTCGAAACTCTTACGTGAACTAGACACACACTTTTTCTATGAACTAAGATTTTCTATGAACTAAGATTTATTCGAAACTCTTACGTGAACTAGACACACAATTTTTTCTATGAACTAATGTCTTCTTGGATATCTATACATGTACTAAATCTTCCAAATATGGTCCAAACATCTTCCAAATATCGTCAAAATATCGTCCAAATATCGAAATATCGTCCAAATATCTTCGAAATATCGTCCAAATATCTTCGAAATATCGTCCAAATATCTTCGAAAGTCGTATGTTCACAGAAGCAAAATGTAAAATAAAATTAATGAAAGAGTATAGAATATATAAACAGTGACTATTTCTACGTTGTGGTCGAATGGCCTTTATCAAGAAAGATAAAGAACAGGACAATTGAATTTAAAAATTCTAGATAACTCAATAAATCAAGAGGATAACGCCAAATATTTTGACAAAATTTTAACATCAGATGGCATGGATTCCAAGACATCAGATTCCAGGAAATCAAGAACAGGATATCACAGGAAAAATCTAAATTTAAAAAAAAATGAGAAACATTCTATGCAATAGAGTAATATCAATGCATGCACGAGTTCGAGTACTAGGATGTTATATTGAGCCAATCCTTCTTTATGGAAGCGAAGCATGGACAGTAAACAAAAATGTCAAAGATAAGCTGGAGGAACTGAGATGTGGTTTTTAAGAAGAATGATGAAAATTTAATGAGCAGCCAAGAAAACTAATTTAGAAGTTCTTAGAGATGCTGGAGTAAAACGATAAATTATAGTGAAAATTATAAACAATAAATCAAGGATTTATTTGGCATTGGATGAGAAAAATAAAATTAAACATTTAGTTACTATGCAAAATATCAAGTGGAGAAAACCAGATGAAGACAACGAGGGCATTTTCTTGAGTGGTTCTTATTGTGGCACAAAAATAAGTCACCAACTGAACTTATTAACAACAAAAGAAACAGAGAGTTGTGGAGAAGCATGCTCACCTACTTCACTCGGCATAGCAATTGATTGATTGTTTGAGATCACTTAAAGCTACGGAGTTACGTGCTATGAGAGGTACTCTAAGCATGCGTGTGCCGCTTTGTTATGAGCGACGAAGTACATACAGGGAAACTAGAGAGCATGGACGCCAATCGTTTACAACTTTTAAACCTTTTTGTGGACCTAGGGAAACTAGACAGCATGGACGTCAATTCTTTACAGCTTTTAAACCTTTTTGTGGACCTAGGGAAACTAGAGAGCATGGACGCCAATCGTTTACAGCTTTTAAACCTTTTTGTGGACCTAGGGAAACTAGAGAGCATGGACGCCAATCGTTTACAACTTTTAAACCTTTTTGTGGACCTAGGGAAACTAGACAGCATGGACGTCAATTCTTTACAGCTTTTAAACCTTTTTGTGGACCTAGGGAAACTAGAGTGCATGGACGTCAATCCTTTACAGCTTTTAAACCTTTTTGTGGACCTAGGGAAACTAGAGAGCATGGACGCCAATCGTTTACAACTTTTAAACCTTTTTGTGGACCTAGGGAAACTAGACAGCATGGACGTCAATTCTTTACAGCTTTTAAACCTTTTTGTGGACCTAGGGAAACTAGACAGCATGGACGTCAATACTTTACAACTTTTAAACCTTTTTGTGGACCTAGGGAAACTAGACAGCATGGACGTCAATACTTTACAACTTTTAAACCTTTTTGTGGACCTAGGGAAACTAGAGAGCATGGACGCCAATCGTTTACAACTTTTAAACCTTTTTGTGGACCTAGGGAAACTAGACAGCATGGACGTCAATTCTTTACAGCTTTTAAACCTTTTTGTGGACCTAGGGAAACTAGACAGCATGGATGTCAATTCTTTACAACTTTTAAACCTTTTTGTGGACCTAGGGAAACTAGACAGCATGGACGTCAATTCTTTACAGCTTTTAAACCTTTTTGTGGACCTAGGGAAACTAGAGAGCATGGACGCCAATCGTTTACAGCTTTTAAACCTTTTTGTGGACCTAGGGAAACTAGAGAGCATGGACGCCAATCGTTTACAACTTTTAAACCTTTTTGTGGACCTAGGGAAACTAGACAGCATGGACGTCAATTCTTTACAGCTTTTAAACCTTTTTGTGGACCTAGGGAAACTAGAGTGCATGGACGTCAATCCTTTACAGCTTTTAAACCTTTTTGTGGACCTAGGGAAACTAGAGAGCATGGACGCCAATCGTTTACAACTTTTAAACCTTTTTGTGGACCTAGGGAAACTAGACAGCATGGACGTCAATTCTTTACAGCTTTTAAACCTTTTTGTGGACCTAGGGAAACTAGACAGCATGGACGTCAATACTTTACAACTTTTAAACCTTTTTGTGGACCTAGGGAAACTAGACAGCATGGACGTCAATCCTTTACAGCTTTTAAACCTTTTTGTGGACCTAGGGAAATTAGAGAGCATGGACGTCAATTCTTTACAACTTTTAAACCTTTTTGTGGACCTAGGGAAACTAGAGTGCATGGACGTCAATCCTCTACACATTTTAAACCTTTTTTTGGACCTAGGAAAACTAGAGACCATGGACGTCAATACTTTACAACTTTTAAACCTTTTTGTGGACCTATGGAAACTAGAAACCTTCAAAACTTAATTAAAGTAGTAGTCACAGAAAGCAAAGAGAAAGGCCTCTTCCTAAATATCAAGAAAACAGAAGTAATGGTTATTTCAAAGAAAGAAAATAACACACCTTGCAAGATCATTGTGAATGATACAGTATTAAAATAGGTCCACCAATTCAAATATCTAGGTACAATGATTACAGCAGATGGAAGATGTTCAACAGATATAAGATGCAGAATAGGGCAGGCAAAAACAACATTCAGAAAAATGAAAAATATACTGTGTAATATGACCTTGTCATTAGAGGTGAGAAAGAGAGTTCTGCAGTGCTATATAATCCCTATACTAACATATGGGTGCGAGTCTTGGACAATAAACAAACTGGAAAGTGGGAGATTGGAGGCAACAGAGATGTGGTTCTACAGAAGAATGCTGAGAATACCATGGACTGCCAGAAAAACTAATGTAGAGGTGTTAAAAGAGTTAAATGCGAAACGGACCTTAATCAACAATAAAAGAAAAAGGCAATATCTTTTTTTGGCCACTTCATGAGACAGGCAGGTTTAGAGAACATAATCACAACAGGCAAGATTGAAGGCACCAGAGACAGAGACCGACAACGTGAGAAAATATTAGACAGTTTGACAACCTGGCACGGCAAAGAAACAACAACGACTTTGATACATAATACTGTGGACAGAGAGCTGTGGAGAGCCATGACCGCCTACGCCACCCGGCATAGCACCTGATGATGATGATGATGAGGGAAACTAGAGAGCATGGACGTCAATCCTTTACAACTTTTAAACCTTTTTGTGGACCTAGGGAAACTAGATTGCATGGACGTCAATCCTCTACAACTTTAAACCTTTTTGTGAATCTACTGACGCGGTTGTTAAGCTGTTCGCTTTATTCTCAAGAGGTGGTGAATTGGAATCCCGCTGCGACGTCATGTTTACGAAGTTTATATTTTTTTCCGTGATTCGTGAGGTTCATAACCTGAAGCTACGGAGTTTTGTTTGTGAGGTTCATCGCCTGAAGCTACGGGGTTTTATTTGTGAGGTTCATCGCCTGAAGCTACGGGGTTTTGTTCGTGAGGTTCATCGCCTGAAGCTACGGAGTTTTGTTCGTGAGGTTCATCGCCTGAAGCTACGTGGCTTTGTTCGTGAGGTTCACCGTCTGAAGCTACGGGGTTTTGTTCGTGAGGTTCATCGCCTGAATCTACGGGTTTCGTTCCATCCAGAGTTAATCTTCTAACTCACTGTGTCTTTCCATCCAGAGTTAATCTTCTCCTAACTCACTGTATCTTTCCACCCAGAGTTAATCTTTTAAATCACTGTGTCTTTCCATCCAGAGTTAATCTTTTAACTCACTGTGTCTTTCCATCCAGAGTTAATCTCCTAACTCACTGTGTGTTTCCATCTAGAGTTAATCTTCTCCTAACTCACTGTCTCTTTCCATCTAGAGTTAATCTCTCCTAACTCACTGTTTCTTTCCATTCAGAATTAATCTTCTCCTAACTCACTGTATCTTTCCACCCAGAGTTAATCTTTTAACTCACTGTGTCTTTCTATCCAGAGTTAATCTTTTAACTCACTGTGTCTTTCTATCCAGTTAATCTCCTAACTCACTGTGTGTTTCCATCTAGAGTTAATCTTCTCTTAACTCACTGTTTGTTTCCATTCAGAATTAATCTTCTCCTAACTCACCGTCTCTTTCCATCCAGACTTACTCTCTCCTAACTCACCGTCTCTTTCCATCCAGACTTACTCTCTCCTAACTCATCGTCTCTTTCCATCCAGACTTACTCTCTCCTAACTCACCGTCTCTTTCCATCTAGAGTTAATCTCTCCGAACTAACTGTGTCCTACCATCCAGAGTTAATCATCTAATTCACTGTGTCTTTCCATCCAGAGTTATCTTCTTCTAACTCACTGTGTCTTTCCACATTCAGAAATATGTTAGCTGCATTTTCTAATCTAGGGGATTAAAATCTATTTGCTAGGCACGACCCATTCAACCTAAAACTGGAGTATTTTTGGTTATACCAGCCAGTGATGGCTTTTATCTGTGTGCGCACTTATTATTTTTTGAGGGTTTTTACTTAGGACATTATAGTATATCTTACTATGTTATGTTATGTTCCTCCAGGGCCATAGGCGGCGCATAGGGCAGAAACCATAGCTTTCCATTTCTGTCTTTGTGTTGCCAGGTCTTTCAATTGTTGCGTGTTGTTTAGGTTCATTGACATGCCTTCTCTATTAATGGTTCTTCGTAGAGTTTCTCTAGGTCTCCCTCTTCTTCTTACTCCAGGTGGCACCCAATATAGTGATTGCTGGGGAATTCTTAGGCTGTTCATTCTGAGAACATGGCCGATGTAAGTCCAACGCCTTTGTCTAATGAAGGAAGATATATAGGTTTGTTTGCTTTCCTCTCTTATAGTAGTGTTAGATTTAAAGTCACTCCACTTAACGTTCAGAATGGTACGTAGGCATTTGTTTTCAAAGGAGTCGAGTATATATCTAATTAATTTATCGCGTGCAATTATTGGGAAAGGAAAAGACGTTTATTTGTTTTCTAATGTATTTAAGGAGCAATCTGCGCCTTGCTTACGGTTTTTATCATTTTTGTATGTATAGAAATTAGGGTTTATAATTTTTGATTTTTATGTATGGCATTTAGGGAGTTTATAATTTTTATTTTTATGTATGGCATTTAGGGAGTTTATCATTTATGATTTTTATGTATAGGATTTTCGCAGTATCATTTGTGATTTTTATGTAGGCATTTAAGGAGTTTATCAATTGTGCTTTTTGTGTGCGTAAGGCAATTAAGGAGTTTATTCACTATGATTTTTTAATGAAGGGCTATTAGGGAGTTTATCTATATTTATAAATGTTATTATACCTAATTTGCAATACTTAATATAATGTTATATTTTCAGAGAAACTTGTGGGCTTAGTGGTGACGTTTACTACAATTCCGCCTTCCCTGTATACCTACGGATTTGAGTTGTGTAACGTGTATGATAAAGGCTTGTTTGTCGAAACTTCGATGTAGCTTATTGTGCACTGTAAATGTACGTTTCTTCATAATTGTTTTTTAATTCAAATGTTTCGCACGTTATTTTTATGAAATTGCCATCATTTGTCTAAACTTCATTATTGTCGTTAAATCTGTTAGCTCTGATAAACACTTCCCTGGGCATATACGAAACCGATCAAGTTATTGATCTCATGAGGGCGTGGTTTGGTCACGCAAGCGACACAATAGTGGGCGGGGATATCGTTGATATTCTAAAGCTGAAACCACAAAATGAGTAAAAGACAGGAGCAGAGCTAATTAATCTACTGGGCCCATGTGACATATTTACAAGCTAACACCTGGATTCGCACAGGTATTCCATGAAGATTCGATTTGGAAATATTGTATTTTAACTAATCTCGCAATAAGAAAAGACTATTGAGTTCTTACTCTTGTGAAAGCTGGTATTACAGGTAAGTTTCTGATAAGGTGGTTTTTCTGCTAAGTTTCCGATTATTCTAGATGGTAATTCTAAGATATAGTAAGCAAAACAACTAGCTATCCTTCTTTCATTCGCTTTAAATGTGTTTATATCTGAAGTTTTGTCTCTTCTATAAACCTGACTGTTCTGTAACTCATACAGAGGTCCGTAGTTTTTTTTCTTCCACTGTTGTTTCTCTGGGTCAGTGTGTTTGCATCAGTTTTTCATATTCTGGACATTCTTGAAGTATATTATCTGCTGTCTACACTCCATGTCCCCATGTGCACATAATTTGGCCGCCAAGCGTTTAAATTGTTGATCTTGCTTCTGTCAGGAATACCACAATACCACAAATGTTGGCGATCATGAGTTTTTCGGTTTCCACCTTGATTGTCTGAATTTTTACTTCACATTTATGACAAGATCGCATGGTAGTGTTGTTAGAACGCCGTTCTCAGACCCTTGTGGTCTCAGGGTTCAATCCACGGTTGGGACATAATGTTTTCTTTCTAAGGTGCAATCAAAACCCTTCCTGTACATGTCGCGGTTATTGCAAAGCGGCCTTTATTTTCACCGCCCATAAATGGCCTCCCTGCAAACCTTCACAAGAAAACATGCAGTAAAAAATGTTTTAAAATTATGACAGAATTTTCACGTTGGTTTCTACTCTTTAAATTGCCTACAAATCCATATTCACTTGAATGCTCCACAATCAGGTAAAACAATATTACATAAACTAAAATCAAACAACTAAACTAACTTTTCTTAGAAGCTGCATATCCCCCAGTTGCAATATACGGATGTGAATCATAGACAATAACCAATAAAGTGAGAAACAAAAATATAGCATGTGAAATCAAATGTTACAAAAGAATCATCAGAATCGTATTTAACATCTCCCTCACTCTATTAGAATCATCACGACACCACACATACAGCGAACTGGAGGTGGTGATACCATCTCTGTAACTTAATTTGATTTTGTGTGTTTATTTCGCTTGTGTTTGTTTCTTCATAAATGTCCTTGTTGGACCTAACGTAGAAAATATCATTGTTCCTTTATTTTGTTATTTCAATTTTGTATTCGCTTTATTATCTCTTAGTTATTAGTTAAATCAGCAACAATGTTACATTATCCTAGTTATCGTTTACCCTCATGAAGAAAAATGAGTAGTTGTGATGTTGATAGCATCATGCGTGACCAGCGACGGTACTATAAGACCTAACTGCATAAAGGAAACATGCCTTCATTCGGTACGTTTTTGATTACTGTCACGTTTTTCATTTGCTACTGTGTATATACTTGGAGTAGCCTTGGCTATTTTTTGCATGCCATTCCAAGTATATAAATATTAACCAACGTAAAACACGGGAATAATCAAGAAAAGAAATGAATGAAAGTCTAATTAATTCCGTGAACAGGTCTTCTACTGTCGCTCGGTCGCACATCATTCCTAGATACCCCGTTGGATAAATGACAACTACGTACCTAATGGATGCCCCCAATACTTCTGAAAGGCGTGTAACAATGAAACGCTACTTTACTATGAGAATCTTTCTTGTGGCATCCTTGGCGAGGCGCATAAACAATGTCTGAGGAAGCGTTAGGAGTGTGGCAGGAGTGTGTGCTGTCAGATTCTATTGTTAAAAAAATGGGACAGAACGGTAGCTAAGACAATTTGTAACACAAGACATGATTGTAAAACAAAGTATGCTGTCCTTGATAGAATCAAAATGAAAAAAAGACAGAAACCAAGGAAACCATTGGGAAGAAATCAGCAAATAAGGAAATAGTTTGCGGGGGTGGAAGTGGTGAGAAATGATATATACAGAAGATAAGGAAAACAAATGCGTTGCAAAACTAAATTGAAGGAACTAGCAATAACAAAGAATAAGGAATGAGATAGTAAAGGAAACTGAAAATGAAATAGAAGTAATAAAAACTGGGCAAAACAACCTCCGACAATTCTAGATGATAATCTGAAGATATGGCAAACGAAACAATTATCTAGTCTTACTTCTTTCATTCGTTTCGAGAGATGTGGTTGCGTCAATGGCCAATGGCCCACTAGACAAACCACCCATGCAGCAGAATACCTTAGTAAATGACATGCCGTTATATTGAGACTTTCTTATGGAAGCTTTGTTGGCTGTTATCTATATAATTATAGACCTCCTCTGAGTAGAAGGCTCCTTCATTAGACATTACACTAATCCGAAAACTGAAGTCTCCTGGGTATGAAAGAAAGCTCAGAGAAAGCAGCCCACTGCACAAAGGAAGTAAGTGCTAATCACTCGCAATTCCTGGGGTTATCAAATAACAAACATTCGTTTTGAATCTGCTTGTATCTAAAGTTGTATCTTTCTTCTATAAACCTGATTGTTCTGTAATTCATACAGAGGTCCGTAGAGTATTCCTTCCTTCCACTGTTTTTTTTCCTCTCTGGGCCAGTGTGTTTGCATCAGCGTACAGGAAGTAAAACATTGCTGATTTTGGTATGAAGAGAAAATACTATTTTTTTCTGGAATTTAACCGGATTCTTCCGTCTTCCGGAAAAATGGCTCGAAGTGACATCTAT
Source organism: Meghimatium bilineatum (assembly GCA_034231615.1). NCBI lineage: Eukaryota > Metazoa > Mollusca > Gastropoda > Stylommatophora > Philomycidae > Meghimatium > Meghimatium bilineatum. The sequence continues at coordinate 29,276,934 of CM067307.1, forward strand.
ATTATTTCTTTTGACCAGAAATGGAAGGCCAGTTCAATCTTTCAGGACTATTTGCATGGAATATGTGGTTTCCTTCTGTATGTGTTAGTTTGTGGTGTAGCCATGTGAATTTTTCTGATACAACACTGAAACAGGATTACCAAACCGTCAGTGAGAAGACATTGGCTGGCAGTAAAATGGGGACTTAATTTGGCTTTCGTGGACCAAGAGAAAGTTTCGACAGAGAGGGTAGAGCACAATTATGGATATTATTATACAGGAATAAGGAGTTCCCCAACATCTGATAAGCCTATGCTAGAACATATACGCCAATAGTCAATGTGCAGTAAGAACGAGTACAGGTACATCCGATAATTTCTAAATTCACTCGGGAGTGAGACATGGATACGTACTATCCTTCCTATTGTTCATAGCATACATAAATCACATCTGTAAAGTAGGAATAACAACGGAAGAAAACAATCTGAAGGATAACTTAAACGAATTGCTATTTGCAGACGACCATGCACTAGTAGCATCATCAGAAGAGCACCTGCGAAGACAAATAGACAGATTACACCAAACATGCCAAATCTTTAACATGAAGATAAATATAAAAAAGGCCGAAGTAATGAAGACATGAAGAACAGAAAGAGACAACAATACATATATATTCCGAAACAACTGCAGCGTTTAAAATCAGTGAAGGTGGCAAATAGGATCAGTATGGGCTCATGTCCTGCCCAGCATGTAAAATCAGTGAAGGTGGCAAATAGGATCAGTATGGGCTCATGTCCTGCCCAGCATGTAAAATCAGTGAAGGTGGCAAAAAGGATCAGTATGGGCTCATGTCCTGCCCAGCATGTAAAATCAGTGAAGGTGGCAAATAGGATCAGTATGGGCTCATGTCCTGCCCAGCATGTAAAATCAGTGAAGGTGGCAAATAGGATCAGTATGGGCTCATGTCCTGCCCAGCATGTAAAATCACTGAAGGTGGCAAATAGGATCAGTATGGGCTCATGTCCTGCCCAGCATGTAAAATCAGTGAAGGTGGCAAATAGGATCAGTATGGGCTCATGTCCTGCCCAGCATGTAAAATCAGTGAAGGTGGCAAATAGGATCAGTATGGGCTCATGTCCTGCCCAGCATGTAAAATCAGTGAAGGTGGCAAATAGGATCAGTATGGGCTCATGTCCTGCCCAGCATGTAAAATCTGTATGCATCGGACTGCGTAAAGCTCAACTAACATGGGCCACTGAGCAGAAAGACGTCATTCAGCTAGCGTCGTAGAGCGTCAAAGAGTAGGGTGAGAAAGTAACGCACCCTGGTCATCTACTGCACCCCGACACACACTCAGTCGTCTTGACTCGTCTTGCCACTGAGACCATATGTAAAGGGACGAGAGAAAGTAGTGACATTGAGCAACTATCCCTCACTTTAATCCAATTTTCATCGTGCAAGTCATGGCTATTTATTGTTTTTCATGCCATGATAATTTTCGCTTACAAAGGAGGAACATCATCATGAGTTAGTTAGTTAGTCGTTGGAACATCGTCACTGCACTCCGGACAAGTCCATAGGTGCTCAGATCTCTCCTTGAGTGTAGCCGCCATTACATGTTGACTGACGGTCCCAGTACACAGTTGATTGACCATCATTCTTTCTTGCTCACGAAACCGCTCCTTTCTAGCGACACCACATTTCAAACCAAATTCCTTTATTCTAGTCATGGAACAGGAATGACTTTCGGTCAAAATGGCGGACATAGCAACTTGTGTTTTTGTGTGATACCGTCAACATCATTTGAAAGATGGATTATTTCGTTTAGGATTTAGTGTTAGTTATTTCGATAACGGGGTTCACTCATCAAGATCTTCGCCGGTGTGACGGAGTGCGTGCAACAGAGCTGAAATTTTCATGAGTGTGGCCGTTATTTCACGTGATTGCAAGGCTTAATACCATCATGAGTGAAGTATTAAAGTCTCAACATGGCGTGAGTTCTGCGACAGACTGTTTACACCAGGTCAGGCACACCGAGTAGTGATCCTTAAGTTTACTGCAGCTGTCGAGCCTTGTGGCCTTATGGAAAACCGCCAGTGGACTATGAGGAATATTGATGCTTATTTTGTCAATATTCAGCATACCATAGCGTCCACAATGTGCTACAATATCACAAAGTTTCTACGAGAGGGTTGTCACGGCAGCTTGATCATTAGAGAAACAGCAGTTAGTGAGTTTTGGGCACTCAAATAGAATTTTATTTTTGCGTGAATCCAGAGCACTTTCAGCAGGAGAACGTGTCTCCAAATCAATGGGGGATTGCTTCCAACAATTATAGTTATGTTAGACAGAATATATTCACAAGAAAAACCTTAGTTATGGTTGCCATTTGAAGCACCCAGGTGGATCAATACAAATAGTTATGGTTGTCATTTGAAGCACCCACGTGGATCAATACAAATAGTTATGGTTGCCATTTGAAGTACTCACGTGGATAAATAACAGTATTCAAATCTACACACCCACTGGCTGTCATGAAAAAACACAATAAAGTTTCTAAAACCTTTGGGTATCATTGCTATGTAATGGCAGTACCGGCAGATTAAAATAAATATAACCGGCATTGGCGAGGCACCGGAATTTTTCCGTGTGTTCCATTGATCTAGCTCACCTCAGACTACTACATACATAAATTGCGGTTATGTGGCAGTTAGGCTACACGTAGTTAATGTACTTTAACTAGTTATGTTGCATTTAGGCTACACGTAGTTAATGTACTTTTACTAGTTATGTGGCAGTTAGCCTACACGTAGTTAATGTCCTTTTCTATATTATTTTCTTCGGTTATGTTAGTATTTGCTTCTATCTGGAAAAGGCGTGTCAGTTGAAACGTTGATTCAATGTGTTTTGTATTTATTCGTATAATTGAATGCAGGTTATTCTGTAATTGAACATAATTAACAATAACGCAGATAGGCTAGTATCTTAAATATTGATTGTGGTAACTTATGTCAATATACTGAAGTTCCTATAGTGATCGCTTGTTGAAAGAAGATAAATTATTGAGGATTTATGACTGATTCTACTTTTTTTGTGGGTGGGGATAAAGGGACATGAGCCCATGGACCACTGGATCAACAACCAACCAACCAACCCGACTGATACTACATAACAATTAACTGCGAAAGATGAGGAACGACTTATTTTCTTTATTTTCACTTTATAACCCCTTTATGTCTTGTCGCGTCAGGTGTAGAAGAGTTCTCTGGAGATGACTTTTGTGTGTGTTTCATATATGTTTGTTTTCGTTGACGCTTTTATTTCTGTAATCCATCGTTTGCAAGGTCTGGAACTTGCCTTGTATCATCATCTCTGTATAGTAATGCTTTCTGAGGGGCACTGTGTGATGGTAGTCCGGAAGTATGCGAAAACCACTTAATCTGTTGTCGTCTGATGTAATCCAGGATTGGCATTGTGTTTGTTAGTCTTAGGATGTTTTTGTACCTTATTTTGTCTCTTAATGTTGCTCCGAGGATTCTACGTAGACAAGGAATTTATATTGTAACACGTTCTCATTTGGATTCTGTTGTTAGTGTCCACGTTTGATATTTGTAGCATAGCGATGGTATAATGATCGTTTTATACGAAATATCGCAGCGGTTCTAAAACTGTGCCAAGAAATTACTGAAGTAATTTAAGTTGTGGGGGGAAGGGACAGAGGCAAGAAAACATGAAGAAATACTTTGAATCTTTTGAATTATAATTAAAAAAATAATAAATGAACAGATATAAAAATGAAACGCAGAAAAAAAACCAATAAATGATACACGTGATATTTATATAATCTTTGCGCAATGTCAAGTAAACATCGAGTGGATCTCGATTCACCCTCATTTTGTGACTACTATACAATTTGCGGATAATGTTATTTATGCTTAAAAACTGATGACATATATTCCTTAAATATAGATCTATCATGATAATATATTTCTCATAGATCTAGATCTATCATGATAATATATTTCTCATAGATCTAGATCAATCACGATGATATATTTGTGTTGTGATTCGCAGATGTGGCAGATTTAGCGTGGTTTATAAATTACATCAACGATTAAGGGTGGATGGGGGATAGGGGGGAAGGGGGTGGAAAAAAGTGTGACAGTTGTTGATAAGGAGGAGAAAGGGGTTTTTACAAAGGTTGACGTCAACAATTGTGTTTTAATGCACTAACCGATTTTGTTTGACTTTAAAAAATAGTTAAACAATTTGAACACACAAGTTGCTAACAGTACATTTTAGAAATACTTTTTTTGTTTTACTGGGGATGGGAGAATGTTATAAAAATATTGAGCAACTGACAAACTCTGAATTTGTGATAATTTTTGACAAAAAAAGGGCAAAATGTTTTAACGTAATGTACGGACATCTGGTAATAGAACATATATAAAAATAGATGTTGCATTGCGTAAGTATCTTCATACGTAAGTCATGTTTCACAGCCATATGTTGCAACTGGTATAATTAAAGAGCATTAGCAGTATTGTATTCAACGTCATCTAACATCCGTGGACATCGAGTGCAAGAACAACAACATGAAGATAAGCATAGATAAAACAGAATCCATGGCAATAGGAAGGGATACACACAATCTAAATATATCAGTGGAAAATCAAGTCATTAAACAAACCAACACTTTCAAATACTTAGGCGTAACATTCTCTTCAGATGGAAAGATGGGCACCGCAATAGACATTCGTTGTAGCAAAGCGAATCAAACACTGGGTAAATTATCCCCTTTATTGCAATACAAAATGCTACCAATGTCAACAAAAAAACATCTTATCCAAAGTATCTTCATTCCAACCCTGTGCTACCAATGTCAAACATAGTCCTTAATAACAAAACATAAGAGACAACTGGTTACAACAGAGATGAGATGTCTGAGAAAATTCACAGTAGTGACCAGAAGACACAGAATTAGAAACGAGGTCATAAGAGAAAGAGTGGGTGTCATATCAATTCTACAATACATACAAAACCAACAGATACAATGATTCGGTCATCTGGAAAGAATGCCGTGTGATTCATTAGTTTATAAAGCATATATGAAGAGAGGAGAAACTGAAAGAAGAGTAAAGGGTAGACCTAGAGTACGCTGGATCGACAACATCAAAGAGACATTACACGAACACCAAATAATGTTATCTGAAGATACCAGAAAAGCGAGAACAGGAACATTGTATCTCCCTCGACACCCGTAAAGGGTAAAAGAGGAAGGAAAGAAAAAGAAGAAGAAGATTGCGTAATAGTAAAACATTACAATTATATTTTCAATTACTGACATTGTTTACTATTATTAACCCTGGGAAGAGGAGAAATCGCAGAACAAGAAGATGATGAACTGGGGACATTAAAGAAAACATGAGTACATCATTGGAAAAAGCATAGCCCAAGACATAGAGGGATTCAGAGAGTTCATTGGGAAGACAACGTTCAGGAAAGAATACTTCACATAACAAGAACATCCTACAAATATTTCATTTCTGAACATTTTTATATGTGAAATATTTCTGGGGTCCGCGTCAGATAAACATTTTATTTTTTAAAGTGGCTCCGCAATAACACACTGTTTAAGAACCGCGGAAATATGGCATTGCGCGTGAATATATTATTGCTGGACACGAAATAGGTTGAGTGAGGTTGTATTTCTGGGCACGAAATAGGTTGAGTGAGGGTGTATTTCTCTGTAGCAACTCGGTTGAGTGAGGTTGTATTTCTCTGTAACAAGTCGGTTGAGTGAGGCTGTATTTCTCTGTAGCAACTCGGTTGAGTGAGGCTGTATTTCTCCGTAACAACTTGGTTGAGTGAGGCTGTATTTCTCTGTAACAACTCGGTTGAGTGAGGCTGTATTTCTAGACACAGACTCAGTTGAGTGAGGCGGTTTTTCTGGACAAGGACTCGGTTGAGTGAGGCGGATTTTCTGGACACGGACTCGGTTAAGTGAGGTGGTATTAAACCACAGTAACCATTAATAGTTTACAATTATATATTTTTAATCTAAACATCTCTCATGGAACATTTAGAACAAATATTTATCACGGAACATTTAGAACAAAAATCTCTCATGGAACATTTAGAACACAAATCTATCATCGAAAATTTAGAACAAAAATCTCTCATGGAACATTTAGAACAAATATCTATCACGGAACATTTAGAACAAAAATCTGTCATGGAACATTTAGAACAAAAATATATCATGGAACATTTAGTACAAAAATCTATCATGGAACATTTAGAACAAATATCTATCATGGAACTTCTAGAAAAAAAAATAGAAATGACTAATTGCGTGTAGATTCTTGTCACGACGCTCTATAATATATGTATGCGGTTTTTATCGTGATAGTCCACAAAATATTGCGCGCGCGCACACACACACACACACACACACACACACACACACACACACACACACACACACACACACACACACACACACCTAGTATTATATATAGTATTATATAGACCACAAAGTATTATATAGTGCACGTAGTATTATATAGTGCACGTTTTAGTGTATATATATTGTATGTATGTATATTAGTAGTATATAACGCACGTATTATATAGTGCACGTAGTATTATATAGTGCACGTAGTATTATATAGTGCACATACTAAAGCATCATTTGTATACAGAATATGGAAAAGTTCGTTTCAGCACTATTACCAATGTTTTTCAGGATTATGACCACTCATTTTTTGTGGTTTACCCCGGTACTTATTAGGGCTTAAACCCTACGAGAAAAACATTTAAACCCCTACCAGGAACGTCACACCACCAGATGAACTCACACCGCAGCACCTGTCTTATTGTGCATCCTTTTATACGATACCTTCTTCTTCTTCTTCTTCTTCTTCTTTTCTACTAGTTTCCAGTTTAAACATGTCTACACAGTTCGGTTTTCTTGATAAATGTTGCTGTATTTAAAATCTTATCAGTCCTCCCCATACATCTTTCTTTGGTTATCCATCTCTGTGGGCCAGTGTTCTTCCCTTAACTAGTTTAGTGTAATACAATCTTGCAGGAATGCAATCATTTCAATCTCAATTTTTGGTACTGATCCCAAATAACAATTTGAAAAGCAGCCACTCTCCATAAATTACATAACCAATGTATGATATATTTCCTCTTGTCAACAACACTGATGGTTTAAGGGACCCCACTGTCTAATTATGCCATATAATTTGTCCCCTCCCTCCTTGTTTAATTATGTCACACATTTAGCTAACACCCCCCCCACACACACACACACACAATTTAAAAAAAAATCACAGCAGCTAAAACATGTATTTTAGCGAAAATGTACAAAATACTTTTTTTGTTTCCCATTTATGCGTGACATTAAGTGTCTGAGAAAAGCTGTAGTGGTTTACTGAACTAGTTAAAATAAGAAATAAAGAAATTAGAAAAATAGTTGGTATAATATCATGTATGTAACATATCGAAAGACAGAAGGTAAAATGGTTCGGCCACTTTATGAGACAGAACCCAAAACCATATGCTGATAAGAGCATATAACAAAATATAACTGGATGTAGAGTCAAATGTAGACCAAGAAAACAATGGATAGAATTAAAACCATGCATAATTTGCAACATCTTCTAAAGCAGGATTTCTCTACATTTTAAGACAACGAACACAAACCACATGGATTACAGAATCGGCGAGCACCATAACATAATAATAATAATAATAATAATAATAATAGTAATAACAATAATATAATAATAATAGTAATAATAATAATAATAATAATAGTAATAATAATAATAATAATAATAATAATAGTAATAATAGTAATAATAAGAACAATAATATAATAATAGTAATAATAATAACACTAAGAGTAATATCCATAACCCGTCAGAGTCGTAGGGCTATCACATTGAGACACTTAATGCAGCAGGATTTTCACCCTGATGAGTTTGGAAACTTCACACCCTGTCCAGTCCTTGATGTCCAACCATGTTTTCATCTGTCCATCTCGTCTTCTTCTACCCTTCACTGTATATTAAAGAATATATTTTATCTCAAATGACAGTTCAGCTGGCGTTGTTTTAATGCGGCAGAACTTTTCTCCGAAACTCCCACAATCAAATGGCCACAGCAACTTATAACATACATGCCATATATATATATATATATGTATATATGACGAAACGAAAAGTGAAAGTGAAGATAAAAATTGACCATAGAACCATCTTCATTGCAGCTCATTGTCTCTCACAGATTATCTCTACATTCCCCTTTCCAATAATTGTGGATTATAACATTATTTGTTTCGGTATGTACAATAATAGTTGAAGGCAGAGTTAATGGCAACATGGGAAGAGGGCTCCATAGACGACGATGGTGCAGTGAGATTGGTTAAATATGTCTCTAACTGCGGCAGGTCAACTTTCACAGAATCGCGGAGTGTTCAGAGACTTTATAAGGAAGACCACGTTCTGGAAAGAATATGCCACATGATGATGATGTACAATAATGTCTGAATTGTAAATGAAAGTCATGATTGCTAGTGCTCGGGAGCACTTTTTAACTCTGGTGGCGCGAGCACTACCTATTATTACGAGAGCACCCTGGTGCTAACGCGTCTCAAATTGCGAAGGACTTTTTTAGAGGTAAACCGATGGTCTGTCCATTGTGCAAAAATCTCGGTTTATTAAGCAATCTGTTACTGCAAAAAATGCGAACGTCATTTTTCAGAATCATCTTCATGTATGTGACTTTCCGTTGCAGAACGTTATCATCACTGTCACTCTGTAAGCCTTTCCGTTCTGTTAATGTTGCACAACCTCTTTTAGTGTCATGTTAAGAAATTCTTCGACATCCTGTGTCTATAGTAGTCCTGGTCTGCCTCTTGTTCTCTTTTCTTGAACATTTCTTTCCTTGACTAGTCTTTCAAAACCATTGTGTCTTTTTATATGTCCGAAATAAGAATAAATAATCAACAAAATATTCAATAATCAATAAATAATCAATAATTCAATAATCGATAATCAATAATTTAATAATCAATAATCAATAAATTCAATAATCAGTAATCAATAAATTCAATAATCAATAATCAATAATCAACGAAATAAGAATAAATAATCAAAATGTGAGAGGATATCCGACAAAGTGAGGAGTGCCGTAATAACAAAAAAATAATCTACAAAATCTAGTAAAGTTAAAGATGTTACTATATAACTACTATCAAAATAAACAAAACAATGCAAAAAACGGAATAACAAACACAATAACAAAACTGTTTCCACGTTTCGGTACAAACGGGACATTTTTCAAGAAACGAAAATATACAACAATTGCAAAAACTTATGTTTAGAATTATTTATACCAAGATGTCCATGTACATAGATAGAAAGAAAGTAACTAGATATTAGGGGAAGAGTGTTCAATAATGTTTATGCAGTGCGCAAAATCCTATATGTCTTCGTAGGATAACTAACACCCGTTGGAGTGAATTCAAATCGAATGATAAAATCAGAGAAGAGACACATCAAAATTTCATCACATGTAATCAGAAAACGCAGTTAGTCCAACATCGGTCATGTCCTACGCGCAGACACCAACAGAATACACCCCCAATCTCTTGAATAGATACCTACAGGCAAAAGAGCAAGGGGTAGACCAAAAGAAACACTCAGAAGAACAATACTTAGAGAAAGTAAAACAACCAATATCCATACTATTCAAGAACTGCACAGAATAGTTTTGAACAGACAGAATTGGAGAGATCTGACCTCTGCCCTATGCGCTAGCTTCAGCGCAAAAGGAAAATGAATGAATGAATGTCAGAAATCCTACATATTATTAATACGTATAATTCGAAATATATAAATATTCCTCTCCCTATGAGAGAATATAGAATTCACAAAAGTAATCTTGAAAAATCTGCACTCAACGCACACAAGGCGACACATCTGTTCTTGGAAGGTCAACTGAGTCTTCTATCCTAACACATAACGGCAAGTGTGGATACAATAAACCATCATTCACCTGGGGAAATATTATTTTAAATCTATCTTTATAAATCTATCTTCATATTTAAAATATCGTTGTTAAGTGTATGTATCGTTTAAGTGTATGTACCGTTGTAAGTGTATGTACCATTGTAAGTGTGTGTACCGTTGTAAGTGTATGTACCGTTGTAAGTGAATGTATCGTTGTAAGTGAATGTATCGTTGTAAGTGAATGTATCGTTGTAAGTGAATGTATCGTTGTAAGTGAATGTATCGTTTACGTGTATGTATCGTTGTAAGTGAATGTATCGTTTACGTGTCTGTACCGTTGTAAGTGTATGTACCGTTGTAAGTGTATGTACCGTTGTAAGTGAATGTATCGTTTAAGTGTATGTACCGTTGTAAGTGTATGTACCGTTGTAAGTGTATGTACCGTTGTAAGTGTAAGCACCGTTGTAAGTGTATGTATCGTTGTCGTGTCTGTACCGTTGTAAGTGTATGTATCGTTTAAGTGTATGTACCTTGTAAGTGTATGTACTGTTGTAAGTGAATGTATCGTTTAAGTGTATGTACCGTTGTAAGTGTATGTACCGTTGTAAGTGTATGTACCGTTGTAAGTGTATGCACCGTTGTAAGTGTATGTACCGTTGTAAGTGTATGTACCGTTTAAGTGTATGTACCGTTGTAAGCGTATGTACCGTTGTAAGTGTATGTATCGTTGTAAGTGAATGTATCGTTGTAAGTGAATGTACCGTTGTAAGTGTATGTATCGTTGTAAGTGAATGTATCGTTGTAAGCGTATGTATCGTTGTAAGCGTATGTATCGTTGTAAGTGAATGTATCGTTGTAAGCGTATGTACCGTTGTAAGTGAATGTATCGTTGTAAGTGAATGTATCGTTGTAAGTGAATGTATCGTTTACGTGTATGTATCGTTGTAAGTGAATGTATCGTTTACGTGTATGTATCGTTGTAAGTGTATGTACCGTTGTAAGTGTATGTACTGTTGTAAGTGTATCTACCGTTGTAAGTGAATGTATCGTTGTAAGAGAATGTACCGTTGTAAGTGTATGTACCGTTGTAAGTGTATGTACCGTTGTAAGTGTATGTAACGTTGTATGTGAATGTATCGTTTAAGTGTATGTACCGTTGTAAGTGTATGTACCGTTGTAAGTGAATGTATCGTTTAAGTGTATGTACCGTTGTAAGTGTATGTACCGTTGTAAGTGAATGTATCGTTTACGTGTATGTACCGTTGTAAGTGTATGTACCGTTGTAAGTGTATGTACCGTTGTAAGTGAATGTATCGTTGTAAGTGTATGTATCGTTGTAAGTGAATGTATCGTTGTAAGTGTATGTACCGTTGTAAGTGTATATACCGTTGTAAGTGTATGTACCATTGTAAGTGTATGTACCGTTGTAAGTGATTGTATCGTTGTAAGTGAATGTATCGTTGTAAGTGTATGTATCGTTGTAAGTGAATGTATCTTTGTAAGTGAATGTACCGTTGTAAGTGAATGTACGTTTGTAAGTGTATGTATCGTTGTAAGTGAATGTACCGTTGTTAGTGTATGTATTGTTGTAAGTGAATGTATCGTTGTAAGTGAATGTATCGTTGTAAGTGAATGTATCGTTGTAAGCGTATGTATCGTTGTAAGCGTATGTATCGTTGTAAGTGAATGTATCGTTGTAAGCGTATGTACCGTTGTAAGTGAATGTATCGTTGTAAGCGTATGTACCGTTGTAAGTGAATGTATCGTTGTAAGTGAATGTATCGTTGTAAGTGTATGTATCGTTGTAATTGAATGTATCGTTGTAAGTGTATGTATCGTTTACGTGTATGTACCGTTGTAAGTGTATGTACTTTTGTAAGTGAATGTATCGTTTAAGTGTATGTACCGTTGTAAGTGTATGTACCGTTGTAAGTGTATGTACCGTTGTAAGTGAATGTGTCGTTGTAAGTGTATGTTTGTAATATGTCATAATAAGACATTTAAAAAGAAAAGTTGTAACACATGTACCTTATTCTTCAACTTTTGTCATCTATTTATATATTGCTTATTTTATTTATTAATAATATGTATGATTTTGTGTACGATAATAATCAGAATTGAACACGTTTCCCCTAATATCTAGTCAATTCCTTTCTCTCTATGTACGAGGATATTGTCTATTGTATATTGTCTTTTCCCAGGTTATTGATTGTTGATCGCATTCACACTTGCCGTTAAGCGTAAGGGTGGTAGCTTAAGCTGTCGTTTCAAGCCAGATGTGTCACCAAGGTTGCATTTAGTCTATGTTTGTTCAAGGTTATCGTGATGTTTTCTATCCACCATTTTCTTGGTCTACCCTTGACTTTACGTCCGGATATTCTTGTATTATATGCTCTTATTGGTATTTGGTTTGGCTTCATTCTTATAAGGTGACCGAACCATTTTACTTGCTATCTCTCAATATGTTCGATACATGATATTATAACAACTCTTTTCCTAATTTCTTCATTTCTTATTTTATCTAGTCCGGTAACCATTGCAGATTTTATCAGACATTTCATTTCACACGTGACGATTATTTTTCTTTGCTGTTAAAGACCATGTTGGACATTGGTAGCACAGTGTTGGTATAAAAATTGTAGATATTATTTGTTTTTTAATTTCCATCTTGATCTTTGGATGAAGAAGTAATGGAGAAAGTTGGTAAGTCACTGTGTTTGACGTATCTTGGTATAAATATCTCTGTACATACATTTTTGTTATTGTTGTGTGTTTTCCTTTATTGAAAAAGGTCCCGTATGGACCGCAACGTGGAAACAGTTCTTATTATTCCGTTTATTGTTATTCAGTTTGTACATTGTTTTGTTTATTTTGATAGTAGTTAATATTATAGTAACATCTTTATCTTTATTAGTCTATATCCTCGGAAATAAGTTAGCTTGCATTTTTGGGAGGCTATTTTGATGAACCCTTATTCTGTGTTCAGGTTTTTACAGACGTATTCGTCGCTTCAGAATCAGTTTGAGAAAATGTTCCTAACGCAAAGGTTCAGTAATATATTGTAACTAGATTCATATATCTCATACAAACACTATATTGCCTACATGTGATATATACTTTTTTATATATGAACATATTGTGAACATTTATATGCTCCTACTTACAGGCACTTGAAACCCTGGCACCATCTTTGACATACTTGTAATGGTGATTCCAGGTGTATCACGGGGCGCAATGCCAGATTTTATCAACCCTGTGTCATCTTGTGGAGGAGGGCTGACGTTTGATGACATTGCTTGTCGTGAAGAGGATGCCGTAGTAGTGGACTACATTCTTAATAAGTGTAAGTATATTTGTAAGTGTAAGTATCTTTGTAAGTGTAAGTGTATTTGTAAGTGCAAATATTTTTGTAAGTGTAAGTATATTTGTAAGTTTATCTGTGTAAGTGAGTATCTTTGTAAGTGTATCTTTGTAAGTGTGAGTATGTTTATAAGTGTGAGAGTGTTTGTAAGTGTAAGTATGTTTGTAAGTGCAAGCATTTTTGTAAGTGTAAATACGTTTTTAAGTGTAAGTATATTTGTAAGTGTAAGTATGTTTGTAAGTGTAAGTATGTTTGTAAGTGTAAGTATATTTGTAAGTGTAAGTATATTTGTAAGTGTAAGTATATTTGTAAGTGTAAGTATGTTTGTAAGTGTAAGTATATTTGTAAGTGTAAGTATGTTTGTAAGTGTAAGTATGTTTGTAAGTGTAAGTATGTTTGCATGTGTAACCAATTTACAAGTGTAAATATCTTTCTTTATAAGTGTCCCTTTCTTACTTTCTTACTTTCTTACTTTCTTACTTTACTAAAAAAAACTTAAAATTAAAACAAAGAGCTTTAACGTGACGTCATGCATGCGAAATCTGAGAAGAACAGATAGGGACGTGTTAAATACACATGAAAACACACAAAATCAGCGTTTCAACAAATATCACATTATCAGGAAGAAAACATAATATGACCAGTTGAGGTCATCACTCGACGATTATTTAGTGTCTTTGCGACAACCATGACCGGGCTCCTGCACAGACTTGTGTACAGAAAGGTCAACATAGCTAATTGTAATTATTTTCCTGCATTTCATTGGTTAGCCTTGACTTTTTTTTATCATGCGACTCCATGTATATAAATATGGAACAACGAAAATGACGACAGTAATAAAAAACGTAACAGATTAAGGCTTGTTTACTTTCTGTCCAGAGGTCTTGACTGCCGACGGTGTCGCTTCAACTTCCTCAAATTAAGATCGATAGAGCTGTTGTTTCATACGTGTAATTGGAAGAGGGTTGGGGAGGGATTCTCGAGAGCCATAATACTTCATCTCGCAGCGACACACAATGCTCTGATGCTAGTAGTACTCCTTCCCAGAATGGTTGTTTAATGTAAAGTTAACCCATAACATTTATTAACCCCGTAGAAGTGTGACATGTTAGCGATCTCACATTTCAGTGACTCTGTTATATGAGGGCGGTAGCAGTCTCCTCTCCCTCGTCGTCTTTACTTTTCGGAATAATTCGGTAACAAATTCAACCTGAGTCGACCCGGGAGCTAATGCGCTCTGAAAAACATTTCCGCCTCAACTGGGTAATGAACCCAGGACAGCTGATATACGAAGCCAGTGCGATAACCACTGCGCTACACGGCCCCTAATAGTTGTTTATGTGTGTGCGTGTAGAAGTTTTGTTCCTCCACATTTTATCCAATCACAAGAAAACATGCAGCCATTTTGTGGTATCTATAGCTGAACATACCATTTTGTGGTATCTATACCATTGTGTGGTATCTATACCATTTTTTTGGTATTTATACCATTTTGGTATATTTTGGGTATATACCATTTTGGTATATATTTTGGTATATATTTTGGTACATTTTGGTATATACCATTGTAGTATCTATACCATTTTGGTATATCTATACCATTTTGTGGTATCTATACCATTTTGTGGTATCTATACCATTTTGTGGTATCTATACCATTTTGTGATATCTATACCATTTTGGTGTATCTATACCATTTTGTGGTATCTATACCATTTTGTGGTATCTATACCATTTTGTGGTATTAATACCATTTTGTGGTATCTATACTATTTTGTGGTATCTATACCATTTTGTGGTATCTATACCATTTTGTGGTATCTATACCATTTTGTGGTATCTATAACATTTTGTGGTATCTATACCATTTTGGTATATTTTGGTATATACCATTTTGGTGTATATTTTGGTATATATTTTGGTGTATATTGTGGTATATATTTTGGTATATTTTGGTATATACCATTTTGGTATATATTTTGGTACGTACCATTTTGGTATATACCATTGTGGTATCTATACCATTTTGGTATATCTATACCATGTTGTGGTATATATACCATTTTGTGGTATCTATAGCTGAACATCTTAGCCTATACAGTCTATATTCCTGCATGGTAACGTTACGGCTACGTAGAGGATTCATATAATCAAAGCAGCTGTATTCATCTTACCATGATATAATCATAGGCAGTGATGTTTTCTACTCGTCGCGTTATATTATATTTTTGACGAAAGACTTTTGGCAGAAACACCAAATGTGTATGTTTTTCTTCTGTGTCTTTAATAATTGATAAAGCTGCATTACCCCGTGTTTTCATTTTTCGTCTGTTGGATCATAGTTTTACTGCAGTCACAGCAGCTATTGGGTCATGTCGTGGATAGCAGCAACAAGCTATTGATGATTTATTTTGCTGCTCCTCTGCATGCTATTTCTCAGATAGCAGTATCGGTTCTGGGCTAAAATTCTCATCCTCGACCAGTGTGTTTATATGTCAATCTTGGCAGAACATTACTTTTCCAGCTTTATAGAAGCTGTCAGATTCTACAACTCTGAGATATTTAGTGTACTTCTTCTGCTATCAGTCACCATAATACGAGTAGTAATAAGGCATAATCACGTCATGGTCAAAGTTGTGCCACACTGGAGAATTCAACACAAAAAGTCAAAACAACCATCATTATCCTTAATCACTCGAATGTGTAGAACAATCACGCACAGACCATTACTTGAAGTTAGCAATCCAGGATTTTTTAAGTCCTGCTTTTCTCCTTCCACCATCGGCTGTCCTACAAAGTAATTTTAGAAAATGAGTCGTGTGTGGTTTTTTAGTCCAGACTAAACAAGTTTACGTTCACCACTACTAAAATTTGGATAACCAGCATATTTATTTACTTTCTGCCAAACAAATATATTTGTCATATATTCTTTATTCAATCATTCATTTTCCTTGTGCGCTGAAGTTAGCGCATAGGGCAGAGGTCAGATCTCTCCAATTCTATCTGTTCAAAGCTAATCTGTGTAGTTCTTGAATAGTATGAATATTGGTTGTTTTACTTTCTCTAAGTATTGTTCTTCAGAATGTTTCTTTTGGTCTACACCTGACTCTTTTGCCTGTAGGTATCAATTCAAGAGATTGGTGGTGTATTCTGCTGTTGTCTACGCGTAGGACATACCCGATGTAGGACCGAGAGGCGTTATCTGATAACAAGTGATGAAATTTTGATGTGTATCTTATCTGATTTTATCATTCGATTTGAATTCACTCCAATGGGTGTTAGTTATCCTACGAAGACATTTGTTCTCGAAACTCAGTAACTTCTTTTCTGAAGATAAAGAGCTTTTCCAGCTCTCACATCCATATGATAGCACCGGAATAACGCAGGAATTAAATAAGCGTATTTTCGTGCGTGTGCTGATTGACTTTGACCTCCAGATATTAGACAGTCTGTTAAAGGCACTTGATGCTAGTGTAATGCGGGTTGTAATTTCTGTCAAGACATCACTGTCGAGTGTTAATTTGTTTCCTAGATTGGAGAATGTGTGTACGTTTTCAAGTTGTTGTCCATTTAAAGTAACTGCGTTAGGTGAATTGGTAAAGTCCATAATTTCTCTTTTTGATTAGTTTATTTGGAGATCTATTTGTCCCGCAATGAGTTTTAATCTATCAGTTTTTGTTTGTGCATCTTGATGGTTTTTCACTCAATAATGCAAGATCATCGGCAAAACCCAGGTCTTCTAGTGTTGTTTTATTTATCCATTAGATTCCTAAATTTGTATTCTATATAACTAATTCTTAATAAACTTCTGTAGCCCTTTCTTTCAAAAATCGAATCCTCTTTTCCGTGTCTACCGAAAATATGTACTGCACAAAAATATTTTGTGACTGCACAAAACTGAAATCCAACAGGCAAATACAGGAACTTCTGAAATTTTGTTAATCACTAAAAATACACATAATGACACACACACAACTCGACGTTTCGACCAAAAAGCCGTATCAAGACAAAAATTAAATATAATTAAAATATACAACAGAAAACGGGCAGCAGGAATTAAGGACGTTCACATTGGCATTGGCATGTGTACTGTAGACTGGTCTAAAGAGGTGAAACGACATCGAACAAAGAATATACAAATATGACTACATACATGTGCCACGAAACAAACAGAAATTATGGAACGACTAGAATCATACATGAGACAGGCGCTCATTGATGCCGTAGGGTTTAATAGTGCCTTATTGGTAAATGTAGCGGTTCTCAAGCACAGGACGGGTCCGGTCGTCAGAGTATCATGACTTAATGGCGTAACCTGAATGCCCTGGGCGCCTCCATGACTCGTGCCATTGAAGTGGGCGTCTACATGATAACCCAAATGTTTTTATGCTATATAGATGTTCACAGAATCGGTTTGAGATCCTCCTTCCAGTTTAACTTATACATATCATGGAGCAAAGCTTACATATGATGGCACAGATGACGTTGCGGGACACACATTTGAATCTCTCCTCAATGGTGAAGGTGGCCTTAGGGAATGTGCAATGTCTAGGTGACATAGGCACAGGTGTAGCATTTGCTGCGTTTGCAACTGATGGTGCCGAAATGATTAGGAAGGTCAGACTGGAGGCAACTCCGGACCAGCAGATCCCTGAGATTCTTGTCACGTCTGTATGTAACAATTGGGGGGGGGGGGGGAATCACAGACTTCCCGCGTCTCAGGATCAGACTGGAGAAGAGGAAGGTGAAAATCAGGACATGGCGAACAGTAGCGCTATGGGGAGGAAAAGTGAGAACAAGACCCTGTCATAAGAGGAAGACTTCGGAGTATTCAAAAGGGTATTCCACGGGAGAGACTGCACACTTGAAGAAGGGCAGACCTGAGGATTGTCCAGTGTATTTCTGTGTTTACATTGAGTGTACAGCTTTTACATCACTATAAAATTATACTTAGGACAATTGATCTAAGAAGAGTAATCTTTAGTGTAATACTGATCTTACTTTTCCAAATCCTATTCAACCTTGCCATAGCAGCCATCGCCATCTCGAGTCTCAGCTTAATCTCATTTCCCGAGTTGTAATTATCACATATTTGGGACCCGGGATATTTTAATGTGATAACTTCTTCAAATTTGTGACAGTTTAGTGGGATATTCATGGGGTGCCGATAATTCAATGTATCATTTACATGGGCACAATATTATACCCGGTAGCACCCAAATCCTCTCAAAAATGTTGCTTATCGCCAAGCAGAAAAAATCACAACTGTTATTCTATGCCATTGTGACTGGAAGTCCCTATACATCGAGTCTGATATTGGCCATATACAGAATTGTTAGTTTTATGTCGCTGTGGGTTTCCCACACTTTGATTTGCAAATAATTTTCTGTTGGTACCGTAACTTTCCCTAATAGAAGACCTACCAGTAGAATACAATCAAGCCTTTAGGACCATGTTGGTCGGCGCTACCACATGACATCCGGACGAAACAAGGTATATAAATAGTAAGCAACGAAAACGTAAAGCAGTAATAAAAGAATATCACGTGAGATGGTTCAGTATGCTTTGTGTCGATACTGCTATTATGTGTTATTTGGCAGTTGGTCACGGTTGCTATGTGACAGCAGCTAAGCTGGGACAGTTCTGTAATAAATGTTGTATTTTCTACTGTTCCTGAAGGTGAAGGCCGAATTCTTCTGAATTCACAGAATTCTTCTGTAGAATCACATCTCTATTGCCTCTAAGTTCCCAGTTTCCAGTTTGTTTATTTCCAAGATTCGCATCCATATAAACCTAATAAAGTAAAAAGTACTCAATGTAAAATATTGTAAATGAAAAAATAAAAGTACAAAAATACTGACTTTTTCTTCACTACCTTCCAATAGAAACCTTTGTCCTAAAAAAACAAGCAAAAAAAAAACTGAATAAAAAAACCTATTTAAGAAGAAAAAAAGCTAAAATGTGAATTATAAAATGCTTCATCTATTCTATATTAATATATGGCTCAGAAACATGGACAATAAACAAAAAAGTTAGGAGACACATACTTTTACAAATAAGTGTACAAAATATGTTTTTAAAATAATCCTTTTTTTTAATAGACCAACTTTGATCGCTTCCTCCCTTCCAACATTCAGGTATGGGCCATAGTAACACAAATACCAAAGTGATAATAGTGAATAAATAAATAAGTGTTACAATACCACTACTAATAAACAGATAATTTTTTTAAAACTTTTAATAAAATGAATAAAGACGAGAACAATTGCCGTTTTCGTTTATGAATTCGTCTGAACCAACATACAATAATAAAAGAAAACAACGAATAGAACAAAACATAAAGGATTATTTTAAAAACATATTTTGTACACTTATTTGTAAGTATGTGTCTCCCAACTTTTTTGTTTATTGCCCATGTTTCTGAGCCATATATTCTTCTTCTTCTTCTGCGTTCATTCTCAAAGTCCCGTTGAATCTCCTTTGTAGCAGGACCACGGTCCTATTAGATTTCCAGCAGGATGTATTCCAGAGAATGGAAATACGTTGTGTCGCCGTTTTATTTGCGCCAATGGCCCGACACATCCGTCTTCGGCGGGAGCCATATATTAATATAGAATAGATGAAGCATTTTATAATTCACATTTTAGCTTGTTTGTAGTTTGTTTAGATGTATTATTATTACTACAATTACTAATAACATCAGAAATGATGCAAGAGCAAGACAGAGATACAAGTGGGAAAGTAACATCACAAGATGGACAGGTTAAAATCTAACAGAGTATCCTAACAAAACAAGAGACATGGGATGTGGTAGGTCTGTTGTAGTCGAACATCGTTGCAGAGTATCCTAACAAAACAAGAGACATGGGATGTGGCAGGTCTGTTGTAGTCGAACATCGTTGCAGAGTATCCTAACAAAACAAGAGACATGGGATGTGGCAGGTCTGTTGTAGTCGAACATCGTTGCAGAGTATCCTAACAAAACAAGAGACATGGGATGTGGTAGGTCTGTTGTAGTCGAACATCGTTGCAGAGTATCCTAACAAAACAAGAGACATGGGATGTGGCAGGTCTGTTGTAGTCGAACATCGTTGCAGAGTATCCTAACAAAACAAGAGACATGGGATGTGGCAGGTCTGTTGTAGTCGAACTTCGTTGCAGAGACAGTACATAAATAACAGAGAAAACAGATATTCTACGAAGATGGAAGGAATATTGTCCAGAAATGTAGAAAAGAAGAACCCAGTCTCCAAATGAGAACATCAATGAATTAGGACAAAAACCAGAACCTACAACAGAACAGATCAGACATTCAATCAGAAATCTGTAAAAAGGAAAAGCTCCAGATAGCGACGGAGTAACATTAGAGATAATAGAAGCTGGTTGAGATGTTCAAATATACCATACTTTATGCTGCATGATATGGAAAAAAGGAATAGGACCAGAAGAATGGAAAAAGTCAATATACATACCCTTGCCAAAGAAAGGAGACCTTCAACTATGTGCCAACTATAGGACAGTAGCACTAATTAGTCAATCCAGCAAAATATTACTGCAGATCGTAATGAAA
Source organism: Meghimatium bilineatum (assembly GCA_034231615.1). NCBI lineage: Eukaryota > Metazoa > Mollusca > Gastropoda > Stylommatophora > Philomycidae > Meghimatium > Meghimatium bilineatum. The sequence goes on from CM067307.1 coordinate 29,297,869, forward strand.
TGAATACAACGCAAATTAGAAATAGAAATTCATGAAGTTGAAGCCGGTTTTCGAGCAAGAAAAGGAACCACATTTTCAACATGAGGAATACAGCATAGATCTACATATGTGTTTCATAGATTACACCAAGACTTTTTGTTGGATTAAACATCACCACCTATGGTCCATCATGGCAGACGTGGGCTTCTCCAAACATCTAACACATCTTATTGAAACACTATATCACAAACAACAAGCGGCAGTAAGAGTGGAGAGAGAAACATCTGAATGGTTTGCTGTTCAAAGTGGAGTGAGACAGGGTTGTACACTATCCCCTTATCTTTTTAACATCTATACAGAGAATGTAATGAGAAATGTAAGAGAAGAACTAGAGGAACATGAGTTTCATCCATTAAATATCGGTGGGTACAAGATTCCAGAAATAAGATATGCAGATGACACAGTTCTCTTTACTACACATCCGGCGGGACTGACACAGTTAATCAAAACAACAAATACAGCGAGATCCACAATCAATATCTAAACGAACGCACAGAAAACAAAAATTATGACAACAGACAAAGCAAAGATCAAACTAATAATCAACATAGACAATACAGAACTGGAATGTGTAAATACATTTGCATATCTGGGAGCAAATATAAACAGTTCCGGAGATTGTTCAGTTGGGATTAGAAGAAGACTTACAATTGCAACACTCAAATTAACACAAATAATAAATCTATGGAAAAGTAGTAATAACGAAACTAAAATAACCCTTTTAAGATCATGTGTTTTCCCAGGGGCAACATATGGATGCGAGACAGACAATATTCAAAAGAATAAATTCCTTTGACATGAACTGCTACTGAAAGACCCTACGAATATCATGGACTAAGAAAAAGAACATTGAAATTACTGAAATTAAATAAAGGCTGGCTTCTAAATACCATCATAAGATGGAAGCTACAGTATTGTGTACACTTAAAGCGACATGATGCTATTAAAAGGCTGATTTTAGAGGGTAGAGTGCCAGGGTAGAGAAGAAGAGGAAGACCAAGAGGACGATGGACGAGCGACATCGAAGAATGTAGGCACATACTCTGGTCAATGCAGGTGTTCAGAGTAATCACGACAAAGACAACTTTCTGGAAAGAATATGTCACTTGGTAAATATATTTAAGAAAATTAATTATTAAACAGTCCGCGTAATGGCCTGGCTGAGGTATTTCTAACGCATATTTATTTATTCACTATAATTATTTGGGTATTTTTGTTACTACAATACCTGATCCCTGGATCTTCTCTGTGTTTTTTATAATTATGTACTGGTCAATTTTCACACTTGACAACAAACATTTATATCGTTTTCTGTTAACAATTTTAACATTGTACCGAGTGAGAGTGATTCAAGTTTACCTATTGTTTCTTATTTTCTTCAATATCTTTGTTTATTATTTTGTTAACAGCGGTCCTTATTGGACCGTAAAGCAGAGAAACATTCTTTTTTTTCTTCATTTGCATTACATTTCGTATTTTTACTTATTTGTTAGTCTTATTGGTAGAGAATTTACACTAATATATGTAGCTATTACACTAATAATAGCTACTTTAGCTTGAATTATCAGTTTCTGGCTATTTTAATGATACTACTAATACTACTACTACTACTATTACTACTACTACTACTGCTTCTACTGATGCTACTAATGCTACTGCAACTGCTACTGCTACTACTACTACTACTACTACTACTGCTACTACTACTACTACTACTACTACTGCTACTACTACTACTACTACTACTGCTACTACTGCTACTACTACTACTACTACTACTGCTACTACTACTACTACTACTACTACTACTACTGCTACTACTACTACTACTACTACTACTACTACTACTACTGCCACTACTACTACTGCTACTACTACTGCTGCTGCTGCTGCTACTACTACTACTGCTACTAATACTACTACCCGCAGCTGCTGCTACTACTGCTACTGCTACTGCTGCTGCTGTTTGCTACTACTGCTGCTGCTGCTACTACTGCTACACTACTGCTACTGCTGCTGCTACTACTGCTACTATTACTACAACTACTGCTGCTGATGCTACTACTACTACAACTACTGCTGCTGATGCTACTACTACAACTATTATTATTATTATTATTATTATTATTACTATTACTACTGAATAGGAATGGTTAAAAATACCTTTAATGACATGAGGGAAATATTAGCATCTAAACAAATTACAAAAAAGCTGAAAATGAGTAAGAGAATGCTACATCTATTCTATATTAATGTACGGTTCAGAAACATGGACACTAAACAAACAATTGTAAGACATAATTGATGCCTTTGAAATGTGAGTATATAGAAGAATAGGGAGAACATCATGGAAAGAGAAGAAAACAATCAAAGAGGGTCCAGCAACACTTAGTATGAAGAAATAATTATTAAAAGAAGTAAAGATCAAGAAAATAAATATGTTGGACACATTAAAAGACAGAACACCTTGTTGAAGACCTTACTTGAGGGTAAATTCGAAGGGAAGCGAGCAAGAGGCAGGCAGAGATACAAGTGAGAGAGTAACATCACAAGATGGACAGGTTACAGTCTAGCAGAGTGCACCACCAAAACAAGAGACATGGGATGTTTGAGATCTGTTGCAGCCAACCTTTGTTGCGGAGACGGCACTTGATGATGATGATATTACTACTATTACTACTATTATTATTACTACTACTACTACTATTATTATTACTACTACTGCTATTACAATTATTATTACTACTACTGTTACTTATATTATTTCTGCTACTACCATTACTACTATTACTGGTGATATTACTTCTACTACTATTACTACAATTATTATTACTATTATTACTATAAATATTAATAATACTACTACTATTACTGGTACTGCTATTACTATAACTGGTACTACTACCAGTAATACTACTATTTTTACTACTACTATTACTGGTACTACTATTACTACTATGACACGACAACAGAAGGTTTGTGTGTGCATCTTTCTCTACTTTCTTCTATATCTTAGAATGTGTTGTTTCTGAACAGCGTTGCCCCTGCACGCACGTCATGCCCCCAGACAGCTCGAGATTCGGCAGTTTTTCAGATTTTGGGGTCTATGAAGAAGACTTTCCTTGAGGATATACAGATGTCTTTATACCTCATCATTGGTCTACCGTGAGCTCGCTGGCCTTCAGTTCTCCAAAAAAATTACCGTCCAATTTGCCGTAAGTTCTCCAAATGGTACTTGTTTTGGGACTCGGAAATTTGACATTCTGCGGACTTGACCAGACGACGTCATCAATTTTTATTTAGTGTTTCCATGGCAAATGGTAGCTAAGTACGATGTAACATTTCCATGTTGGTGATGTTGTCGTGCCATTTAATATTTAGGATTTTGTGGATTCATCTTAGGAGACAGGTGTTTAGTTTCCTCTTGTGTTTTGTGTAGGTAGTTTGTTTCCGATTGAAGGTATAGAGTGTTCAACATGTATGTTTGATAAATCTGTAACTTTGTTTTCAATCTTAGCTATTCACACTTGCCGTTAAGTGTAGTGGTGGGAGCATCAAATGTCGTTCCAAAGCCAGATGTGCCGCCTTGATTGCGTTGAGTCCAAGTTTTTTTAAGTTATCTTGATGTTTTCTATCCACCGTCTTCTTTGTTACCTTCGACTTTTTTATATTTGATGTGGGTGCACTCTCATATGGTAACCGAACCATTTTACTTGCTGTTTTCGATATGTTCAATACATGATATTATACCTACTGTTTTCCTGATGTATTCATTTCTTATTTTATCTAGTTTAGTAACAACTTCAGTTTTTCCCAGACACTTCATTTCACATGTAACGATTTTTCTCTGCTGCGAGAATGTAAGAATCGTGGTAACGTTATCTGTCCTAGGATCTGGTATGGTTTGTTGCATCTATTTTGTATCCCCTTACTGTTTTTCCGATATAACAATTGTAGATATTATGTCTTTTGATTTCCATCTTGAGCTGTGGGTGAAGAAGTAATGGTGAACGTTGGTAAATCACCGCATAAAGTTGATGCCTTTCTGAAATTAATTTCACTTGAGGAACTGAGAAGAGGGGGTTCGCAATACATGTACTTTATTGCAACCGGTATATTTCAGAGACAGAATAAAACAGAGTGAGACCAAATGAAACAATGAAATAGAGTGAGACAGTGTGAGAGAGGGGAAAATATCCTGGGCAAATTAACCTCCTTGCAAGAAATATAATGTGAAAATCAGAACTGCTAGTTAAGAAGGAAATTATATTTGTGGGGGTGGGGGAGAGAGAGAATTTGTAATCCCCGACCAGCAAATCAGATGACAGAAGGAAGTGTCTATATTGATTGTAATATGTAATGTGCTACTGCAGTAACACTGTATTCGCAATTGCGATATATGCAAATTAGAAGTAATATACGTTTTTATATACCAAATAATACTATAACGACGTTTCGATTAACAAAACATTTTTAAGCAAAAGAAACGAGACATACAAGAAACAAAAGAAATAAAATGTATCCATTTTCGTCGGCGACACATAACGTTTTGGAATACATAATATGGGAAATTATAGTTGATAAGGAGGGATCCTAACAAGAAATATCATTGAGTGTGTTCGCTTCTTTTCAAATGTTGTTATGTATTGTTAGGGGGTGTGAAAATGGATGGGTGAGGGAATAACTACAGGGAAATAACTATTTAAGTGTTGCATTCTCTAGAAGGCTGTCAAAGATCTAAGGGAAGATTCCAAATTTATCCAGGACTGAACGTAAAGCTCTCCTACACATTTCCCAGCGTTTGCAGGCCTGGTGTGGAATGTCGCAGTATTCCTTCCATGTTTGCCAGATGTCAGCACCGGTTGAGTTTGGCGGCAAACTCAAGCACCGTCCAGACACTCACAAACACATATAAATCTATTTTTAGCACATCGCACACAAACATATCAATATATATCTATTTCAAAACAAAATCTTTGTCAGATAGAATACACACTTAACCAGCAGAATACACACTTCACCAGCATGTGTTGTATCTAGAGAAATAAATTATTATGTAGCTACACACATATGCTCGTATGTCTTGAGTGATGACACGATTGAGATGTTGACAATTTATCCCAAGAAGTTATGCAGTTCATTGTTTTCCCTCTCTTCCCTGTCGCAAGTCATGTCCACGAACTATTTTGTCAACAGCCAGGGCCGTGCCGTGCTATGATGAAGTTAGACGGTTGCATCAGGCGGCACCAATCAAAATACATTATCGGGGGCGGCATTTCACAAAAAGACCATGTAAGGGGCGGCATTTCGAAGACTTACATCATACTTAGAAAATCTGCCTCATTACCCTGTCAACAGTCAATCGTTGTTATAAACAAACAGCCGACTACTTCTATTAAAGTAATCCATATCCAGCTATCAAGAAATCCATAACACGACAGGCTGGTAGGGATAGACCTTCTACAGTGGTTGCATAACAACAAAGACCTTTAGCGTTTTATACCTTCAGCGATGTATACCTTCAGCGATGTTCACCTCAGCGATGTATACCTTCAGCGATGTACACCTTCAGCGATGTATACCTCAGCGATGTATACCTTCAGCGATGTACACCTTCAGCAATGTATACCTTCAGCTATGTATACCTTCAGCGATGTATACCTTCAGCGATGTATACTTCAGCGATGTATACCTTCAGCGATGTACACCTTCAGCAATGTATACCTTCAGCGATGTATACCTTCAGCGATGTATACCTTCAGCGATGTATACCTTCAGCGATGTATACCTTCAGCGATGTACACCTTCAGCAATGTATACCTTCAGCTATATATACCTTCAGCGATGTATACCTCAGCGATGTATACCTCAGCGATGTATACCTCAGCGATGTATACCTCAGCGATGTGAATGAATTTTTAAAAAATATTGATCTGTCCAGTCTATGATGTTGTCTGCGCATTATATTGTTGTTGTCCTCTGCTTCTACCATCATCAACTATTGCATGCAAGCTCATTTTTGACAGGGTATTATGTCATATCACATGTCCAATCCCCATGCCGAAATCGGATGTGCTAGGATGGAAGGTACGAATAACGCAGCTCCGCTACACATCAGCAGCGCAACATACTTCACGTTCCCCGTTCTAAACAACAATATTCGTGTTGGTTATCAGACAGAGAGAATGCAAAGAAGAAGAAGAGAATACCCAAACCATGCACGTTTTCGTCCTTTCCCATTGAAATTAGTGAGTCGTTTGAATCTGTCATATTCTCTATTTCTTATGTGTATATTTGTCTAATGCTCTGTATAGGAAATGTGCAAAACTCGCCTATAAGACTTGCATTCGAAGGCCTGCATTCGTATCTCAATGCCTGCTGTCGAATTCTCACAACTATGCAGAAAAAAAGAAAATACTAGTGAGTTATAAATTCTGGTCTTCGGTACCACAGATGTTGCTTTTCCATATTAGATTTTGTCTTGACGTAACAGCTGATGCCATTTCTAGCGTTGCCTTTACTTCAGTGTAGGATTTTAGATCGCTGTGTGTCCATTTTTCATGATGTTTGTGCCTCTTATGTCTCCGTTGTTAACCACGATCATCCTGTTTTCGGTGTTGATTTCCATTCCGTACTTGCTTGTAACGTTTTGCAACTTTGCTGTTAGTTCTAGTCGTTCTCGTTCTGAACAAGCAATATGATCAAAACAATCATCGAAGCCCATACTACAAATAAGTCGATTTCCAATCGATAGAGACATGTAATAATTCTGAAGGGTCTCTTGTATTGCGTGCCCCGGTACTGGTATAAAAGGACTTGAAATATGACTGCCGAAGGGGTGCAGAGACGAAGGGGTGCTTCGCTCGCCAGGACCAGGACTCATACTGGTTCAGACCTTGATACTCCTCCTCGTGGAGTACCCCGGGCAACAGAGCAATCTGGCTAGGTTATCAAGGATTGGACGATCTCCAGCTGAGGTGGGAACCTGCTGTGGACTTGGAAACTTCCAAGAGAGAAACGACTCTTCTTATCCGCAGTACGTCCCGGGATTAAAAGCAAGCTTCAGCAAACTTTCGACAGCCTTTTCGTCATTTTCGCCTAGGCTCAAGAACTTTTCGTCAGTTCCCTGTCCGCATCCAGCATCGCGATATAACCAAAAAGTCCTTCTTAAGACTAGGTTGAAAGTGACGTGACTAGTCATCCCGAGATGGCATAGTCGAATCCAGTGCTCAACAAACAAAGTATCTTGCCGAAAAGTGTTATCGAAATTTATAGGAAGCCCCACCCCTTACTTATAGTTGTTTCAGTTTGTGAGAGAGTAGAGAATGTGTTACAGGACAAGATGGACGTATGTGTCCATAATAAACAATTCTTATTTTTGTGTTCAAGCAGCAAACTTCTAGAATTGAAAACGTATATATAACCAAACTGTAAGAGATATTCGGCAAGATGTAGAGTGCCGCAGTAACAAAACCATGAAGCAATCATCATCATCATCAGGTGCCATGCTGGGTGGCATAGGCGATCATGGCTCTCCACAGCTCTCTGTCCACAGTATTATGTATCAAAGTCGTTGTTGTTTCTTTGCCGTGCCAGGTTGTCAAACTGTCTAATATTTTCTCACGTTGTCGCCCTCTGTCTCTGGTGCCTTCAATCTTGCCTGTTGTGATTATGTTCTCTAAACCTGACTGTCTCATGAAGTGGCCAAAAAAAGATATTGCCTTTTTCTTTTATTGTTGATTAAGGTCCGTTTCGCATTTAACTGTTTTAACACCTCTACATTAGTTTTTCTGGCAGTCCATGGTATTCTCAGCATTCTTCTGTAGAACCACATCTCTGTTGCCTCCAATCTCCCACTTTCCAGTTTGTTTATTGTCCAAGACTCGCACCCATATGTTAGTATAGGGATTATATAGCACTGCAGAACTCTCTTTCTCACCTCTAATGACAAGGTCATATTACACAGTATATTTTTCATTTTTCTGAATGTTGTTTTTGCCTGTCCTATTCTGCATCTTATTTCTGTTGAACTTCTTCCATCTGCTGTAATCATTGTACCTAGATATTTGAATTGGTGGACCTGTTTTAATACTGTATCATTCACAATGATCTTGCAAGGTGTGTTATTTTCTTTCTTTAAAATAACCATTACTTCTGTTTTCTTGATATTTGCTTGACATGAAGCAATAACTAGGATAATGTCCTATTGTTACTAGTTTAACTAATAACTTACAAATAACAAAACCACGAAGCGATCTTCTTCTTCTTTCCTTCCTCTTTTACCCTTTACGGGCGTCGAGGGAAATACAATGTTCTTGTTCTCGCTTTTCTGGCAGCTTCAGATAATGTTATTTGGTGTTCGTGTAATGTCTCTTTGATTTTGTAGATCCAGCGTACTCTAGGTCTACCCTTGGCTCTTCTTTCTGCTTCTCCTCTCTTCATATATGCTTTATAAACTAATGAATCACACGGCATTATTTCCAGATGACCAAATCATTGTATCTGTTGGTTTTGTATGTATTGTAGAATTGATATGACACCCACTCTTTCTCTTATGACATCGTTTCTAATTCTGTGTCTTCTGGTCACTCCTGTGGCTTTTCTCAGACATCTCATCTCTGTTGTAACCAGTTGTCTCTTATGTTTTGTTGTTAAGGACCATGTTTGACATTGGTAGCACATGGTTGGAATGAAGATACTTCGGATAAGGTTTTTGTTTTGTTGACATTGGTAGCATTTTGTATTGCAATAAAGTGGATAATTGACCCAGTATTTGATTCGCTTTGCTACAACGAATGTTTATTGCGGTGTCCATCTTTCAATCTGAAGAGAATATTACGCCTAAGTATTTGAAGGTGTTGGTTTGTTTAATGACTTGATTTTCCACTGATATATTTAGATTGTGTGTATCCCTTCCTATTGCCATGGTTTATGTTTTATCTATGCTTATCTTCATGTTGTTGTTCTTGCACTCGATGTCCATGGATATTAGAAGACGTTGAATACGATACTTATAATGCTTTACAATAATGTTTAACTAATAACTTATAAATAATAAAACTAATGTAAAAACTTTGTATTTCCTTTTTTTTACATTAGTTTTATTATTATTTGTTAGTTATTAGTTAAACCAGTAACAGTAGTACAGTATAGGCATACTAGTTATCGTACAGTTGAATAGCTCAATTGTTATTATCACGACAGATAGACCTACATCTGTACATGGTGGCAATTTTTCATTTCGACATCATGTGTCGCGGGTATGGAGTATCTCTGAAATGTTTAACATATTTATTCACATTCATTTATCTTCTAAATTTTAAATAAAAATCACTATCCCGAATATGATGTGGAGACGGCTAGTGCATGTCCTTATCACAAACGCCACTCCAAAAGCTACCTGCAACTGCCTAAAAAAAAATAAAATGCAGTACTGACGTCTAAAAAAATTTATAAATATATTTTGCTTCTTATTTCTCCGCCGTCCGGTTCTGTGGATATGTGGTACGAGGAGGTTTTATGACACCCGCACTCAATTTTACATCGGGCCGTTCATAAAGCAATGGCAAATTACTGACGTATTTATATTGCTTACAAAATTCCTGCAGTCAAAAATTCTGGATTCTTGGCTACAACCGTAACAGAATTTCTGTTATGGAAAATGCAACCAATTTCTTTTATTTCTACCTATAGTCCCTTAACCCGTCAGGGTCGTGGGTGTACTACATTGAATGCATCAGCACACGAGTCTGGTTAGGGGTATCACATTGGATGTTTCAGCATACAAAGTCCTCCAGTTATTTCTACAGCATACAAAGTCCTCCAGTTATTTCTACAGCATACAAAGTCCTCCAGTTATTTCTACAGCATACAGAGTCCTCCAATTATTTCTACGGCATACAAAGTCATCCAGTTATTTCTACAGCATACAAAGTCCTCCAGTTATTTCTACAGCATACAAAGTCCTCCAATTATTTCTACAGCATACAAAGTCCTCCAGTTATTTCTACAGCATACAAAGTCCTCCAGTTATTTCTACAGCATACAAAGTCCTCCAGTTATTTCTACAGCATACAAAGTCCTCCAGTTATTTCTACAGCATACAGAGTCCTCCAATTATTTCTACGGCATACAAAGTCATCCAGTTATTTCTACAGCATACAAAGTCCTCCAGTTATTTCTACAGCATACAAAGTCCTCCAATTATTTCTACAGCATACAAAGTCCTCCAGTTATTTCTACAGCATACAAAGTCCTCCAGTAACTTCTATCTTCAACAATGCGAATAAGTGGGAACAAATATTATCATATCCAGTCCTTGATGTTGTATGTCCATGTTTTTATTTTACTCTTCTGCTTTTTTCCACCTTCGATAGTTCTCTGCAATGTTTTTGAAAAAAAGAATCATGGCGGCATAGACCTACATGTCCAAAACCATCCACGTTTTCGTTGTTTCATTGTTGAACAGGTTATTGTGGTCCTGCATATATCTCTAGTGCATTTCTCATGTACGCATTTGCCGTATGCTCTTTATAGGAAATTACTCGCTCAGGATAGAACGGCTTGGCGTTACAGCATTAGGACGGGAGCACTAGCGGCAGAAGAATTCAGACAAGAAACTGCAAGACAGAAGCGGACACGTAGAAAAGAATAAACATCTCAACCTCACACAGATACATTCTATTGTTGTCAATTCTGTAAAAGAACATTTTGTGCGCGCATTGGACTTGCTAGTCATTTAAAAACGCACTATTAACTTTATTATTTTATTATTTATTGTTATTATTATTATGGTTGAGTTTTTGGTCATCGTCGATCACGACGGACGAACATCATCATCATCATCATAGGAAATTATTCTGTAACAAGCGTATACGAAGGCATGTAGTTATTTTTCCATGTCCGCAATGAGTATCCATCTTTCACAAATATACATCACATTAGAACGTGATTTATAAAGTTTGACTTTCACTCTAACACTGATGTTGCTTTTAGAAATTAAGTTTAGCTTTGACATAGCAACTTAAAGCCATCTTCATCCTTATATATAATTATACTTTGTATTTTTCAACGCTGCATATGATATATACGAGGTATTGGAAAACATTCACCTATTCATGTTCATATCCATGCATCACCGAATGATGGTCTGTTCTTCTGTGTCTCTGCTGTTAACCAAAATCATTCTCTTTTCTCTATTGATTTCCATTCCGCACTAGCTGCTAAATTTTTCCTACTTTTCTGTTACCTCTTGCAATTTTTGTTTTGACCCAGCCATAAGATCATTATCAACATAGAAACACAAATTGCAAATAGGGTGACCTACGATCGTTATAAACGTGTTGTAGTCGTGAAGGGTCTCCTGTATGATGTATATGACTGCCATGTGCACATGTGGGTAGGCAGCACAGAGTACCAAGCATGGGGCCTATACTTCAAGATTGTTCTTAGTATGAAATGCTGAGGCAGACATATTGGCCAGAAGAAACAACACTGGAATCAAAACTATATGGGACACTGTATGAACTACAAAAGACAGTGAGTTTTATTAAGGAGACAGAATTACAGACATAGACATGTTTCAAGTGAACGAAAGAAGAAATGTATGGCTCATTAGTCCATTTTACATCTCCTATCACATATTGTTTACCACGCACATCTCACAAACTTTATTACATAATATGCCTACTCTCTTCTTCTATTTTCTTCTTTCCTTCTCTTAAAGTAAGTTCTTAAAGTAAATTCTTAAAGTAAATTATTAAAGTAAGTTCTTAAAGTAAGTTCTTAAAGTAAGTTCTTAAAGTAAGTTCGTTACTCACAGCACTATAGGCCTAGGCCAATGTGTACTGCTATGTGCGTACGCCATTTTTGTTGTTGGTTCTAATGAAGGCATTTACGTAAAAACGTTATATGTCCTTTTATTTGATTGTTAGTATGTCGTGTTTACTATTAATAACATTGCTTAAGCCCAATTAGCCTTGTTTTAGCTACTAGTGCCGTGAAACGTCGTGGGGAGCATAATTCTTCTATCTGTAGCCAATTGTGTTGCGTTTGTCGTTGTTATAGTATGTCTTTAATGTTATCAATCCATCTACCTCCTGCTCTATAACCAGAAATTTTTTTTCTTATATGCTGTAGATGGTAGACGATCAGGTTCCATTCTCATAAGGTGGCCGAACCATTTAATCAGTTCTTTCTTTAATTAGTAATTCCTTTGACGCACTGACCATTGAACGTTACACGGGCATACGATCAATAACAAAAGAAAAAGTATGTCAGTTATGGAAATTATGCATTGATTTAGAATGACTTCGTAGTCTTCATAACGTTTTACTGCTTATGTCTATTAGAATTTGAGAATCTAAAGTGATATTTTTGCTGTATGTAGGGCCTATGCATACAAATAAATGTTGCAAACATGTTATGGATCGAATGGATATTGTAAAACAATATTAAACTAAAGAGAATTATGGAAACTAAGTAAAGATACGCATGATCAGGGTTATATATGAAGTGTTACAAATATTATCATTTTAAATAATTTTAATACTTCATATAATGAAAGTAAATTTATAATGTGCAGTTTTAAGCATTGATTCCAAAAATAGTTGTCCAAGATTATATATGTTTATGTAGACTGAACGACTTCGTATCATGTAGTACTTTTTACGAAAACCTTTTTTAAAATATACTTTTTATTGTGCAATTGTACTGTGATAAGTAGCTTACTTTTATCCAAAGTTAGGAAAACCTTTATTACTTGAAAAAAATAGTTTGTTATGATCTTCAAAGATATATATTGTAAGTTTGAAATATCCGTTCGAGTATCACTGCTAACTCAATTTGACCTATGCCTCATTGATTGGGCGCATGCGCTGTGGACCTGAAAAGAAGGAACTGGCGTTGCGAGTGTACGAATGCAGAAGATGTTACCCAAGTTTTTTCGATAACAAATCAGCTGTTAGTCATCGCCTTCCATTACTGCGCCTGTCAAAGCAAAATATGAATCTTAGAGATTTATCTAGCCTGCGTTATTCTGTTGTGGTATGATCGACAGCAGCGAAATTCTGGATCTTAGTGACGAGGACTTTTCCGAACGGTCAAACAACGATGACCATCACCCCGATGAAGTGTGTGTCCTTAGCTCTGGGTATCCCCTTCTACCCGGCAGACAGCTCACCCCAAGTGCTTCTTCCCAAGTTAGCGTGCAGGACATCACAGAAATGACATTAAAGGAGGAACAAAACGGTACAATTTGCATAAGTGCTTTCCAATCCTTTGATTTGATATGGTTAGGTCTTCACAATTGTTTAGCTTTCAGAACTTGTTTAGTTTGTGTAGGCCTACCCTTAATCATCTGTTTGATTGAAAGTAGGCCTAAGTGAAAGGCCACCAGAGAAGCAGTTGTACTCTTAGTGTTATTGTTTTTCTAGGAACTGAGAAGCAGTCGTACTCTTAGTGTTATTGTTTTTCTAGGAACTAAGTCATTAACTTGACTTAATAATCATAGCTAGTTTTCAAAGAATAATTTGATGATGCAGGGAAAATGTGAAACACATTTGTCTACCAACTCCTACACTTCCTACAGCCTTGCACCCACAAACTGAAACTACACTAATCAAAGTGATTAATTACATTTAGTGTATATTTAATTGTTTATGTGTTTGTTAACAGGACAAATCAACATTCCAAAACATGAGAAACATTCTATGCAGTGGAGTAATATCAATAATGCATATGTGAGTTCAAGTGCTAGGATGTTTCCTTGCAAAATAAAGTGAAATGTGACTCTCTTTCAAAAATTATTTTGCTATGCATATTCCAGGGTGAAAGGAGAAGAGAGGGAAAGAGAAAATCCTGGATTTATAATATCAAGAATGGTCTGGGCATGATATTTCTACACTCCTCGGAATGGCTGTGGATAGAGTTGTTTTGAGAGCTTTTTGTGCTGTTTGCAGTGTGAGAACACTACAAACTTGATGGGTTATAGGTCTCATTATTATTTAAAACAAGCGGTTCACTGAGGGAAGAAAGAAACCAAATATTTGTTGTCCAAGCTGTATAATAAGAAAGATTCTGGAATTACATTGGCCATGTACTTGAATAAATGATAGTACGGTGAACCGATAGTACTTATGTAGAACAAGTTTGATAAGATTAACAATGAACTATCAGACTAAATGGCATTGGGTAAGAAAAAATATAAATAATATTATAGAAAACATTTAATCGTAAGGATTTTCCAAGAAAATACAGAACAAACAGTAAAAATACTGGCACTATAACAGCATTAGATGGAGGACATTGTATCTATCTATTCTCTAAACCCTTTGTTGCCTTTCAGCGTCAGGGGTAGAAGAGTTTTCTGGTGGCCACATTCTTGTTTGCTGGGTATAATGTGGAATTTGTTGCCTCTTTTATTTTAGTGGTCCATCGTTTTCATGGTCGGCCTCTAGGTTTTGCAGCATAGCTTGTTGTGGTATGCTGTCTGATGGTAGTCTGCTGATGTCTACAAACCATTTGATCTGTTGGCTCTTAATATATTCCAAGATTAGAGTGGTGCCTGTTTTTTATCGAATGTCCTCATTTCTCTCTTAGCGATATTCCTAGGATTCTGCATAAGCATGCCATTTCAGCTGTCACAAGTTTACGTTTGTCTTGTGCTGTCGTTGTCCATGTTTGGCATTGGTAGTGAATAGTGAATCATTTTGAATAGTGTTATTTTAGTGTTTAAATCAAAAAATTTTTTTTCTGAAGATTGGTGTCATTTGTCCTAGGGCATCATATGCCTTACCACATCTATTGTGTATTTCTGGTATGCAGTTTTACAGTAGTCTCACTGTTTATTAGAATACATGAAAACAAACTTCCTGTTAGACTTCTGTTATAGCTGTTTTTATTTTAGATTTCTGTTATAGCTGTTTTTATTTTAGACTTCTGTTATAGCTGTTTTTATTTTAGATTTCTGTTATAGCTGTTTTTATTTTAGACTTCTGTCATAGCTGTTTTTATTTTAGATTTCTGTTATAGCTGTTTTCATTTTAGACTTCTGTTATAGCTGTTTTCATATTAGACTTCTGTTATAGCTGTTTTTATTTTAGCCGTTTGTAGTTATGCATCCAGACATTTGATAAATTAATGACAACATAGTGGTAGTGAATGTAGAATTACTTAGAATATCATCACAGTGGAAATAGTGAGCTTAGGACACAGGTCAACAAAAACACAGATAAACAAAACATGAAGTGTGTCAGCTTTACACAAATCAACAACACAGAAACAAAGCGTGAAGTGTGTCAGCTTTACACAGTACAGCAATAACACAGATAAACAAAACATGAAGTGTGTCAGCTTTACACAGTACAGCAATAACACAGATAAACAAAACGTGAAGTGTGTCAGCTTTTTCACATATCAAGACAGATAAAAACACAATTCTCCAGTTTGGCACATATCAAGAACATTTGACATTTTGGTTTTGAGAAATCCCCTGTTATTGTAAAATTAGTGTTTTGTTTAATGATCTGCAGCAAACTCTCTGTTGGACTCTGACTTCAAGGATGTGAAAGTTGGTTTTGAAGAACTATGTCCAGTCTGTGGTGATAAGGTGTCTGGGTACCACTATGGTCTTCTGACTTGTGAAAGCTGTAAAGGTTTGTTCCATATGTGTCACTATCTGTATGTCTTATATGTGATCAGATTTATTTATTATTATTATTAATGTAGTTAGCCAAATCATCATCATCAGGTATATTCTGAGGATGTAGCAGTCACCGCAGCCTTTTGGAAACTTCTGTTTCTCTTGAGCCAGTCTTCATGCTTCTGTTACTGTCATGTTCAGGTGGTCTTGTTAATCAAATAAGCAAGCCAAATAAAAATTGTGAAAATTTCCCCTGCAGCCAAATTCTTTTTTTGACAATTTATACTATTTTTTTTTAGATTATTATTATTCCATCACTGTGTTTCCAGTGTCAAACCTGGACAATGACAGCTCAAGACAAAAGCAAAACAGTGACAGCAGAAATGACATGTCTACAAAGAATACTTGGAGTGTCATTAAAAGATAGAATTAGAAACGATAACATCAGGCAGATAACCAAAACAATACTAGTATTGGAACACATCAAAAGATCAAGTGATTTTCACACGCTTCCAGATTACAGACAGACAGCATGCCACAAATGGCTATGACACAAAGACCTAACGGCTATAAAGCCAGAGGCAGACCATGTAAAGATGGATCACAGAAATCAAAGAAGCCACAGGAACAAGCTTACAAACAGCACACAAGATCGCCATCTCCAGAGAACTCTTCCACCCCTGACGTCGGAAGACAAAACAAGCGCCTATTTTACTATAGATACTATTTTTGGTGGGTGTTTGAAAAATGCAATAACTTTAAGTTTTTTAAAGAGATTTTTGTATAATTTTTAAAATGTTTATTGAAATAGATAAATAATTAAATACAGAATCTAAAGATGTCAGTTTTGTTGGTGCATGTGTGATGAAGAGTGAGAAAGTGGAAATAATGATTTTAAAATAAAATGGGGTCAAAGGTCATGAGCCAATGCACCACTGAATCAGCAACCAACCAAAAAAACGGCAAAAAAATAAATGAACGACTCACCTATTCTTGGTGGATTTGTGGCATACAATCCACTTTGAAATTGATTAATGTGCAGTATCTGAATTACCGGTACCTTTGGCAATTAGTACACAAAAATGAAGTGCTAGCCTCATTTTCACTTTTTCCAGGATGAGTAATATTATATCTAATACTGTTTTTTCATTGTTAGAAGAGAGCATTGCAATGGGCATGCGTTCACACCCTCAGCTGGAAAGCAATAAATAATGCTCGGAGTATTTTAGAGATGAAGGCATGCTAAAGCTTGATCATACGCATTGTTCAGCACTGTGGCGTAGAGATATAGAGCACGTCTTGGACACCCAAAGTACCTAGTTAGATTTCAGATGGGTAGTAGTGGTGTATTTGGAGGGTTCAGAAAGCAATGTTATCAGGTATCTCTGATTTCATTCCTGGTATGGTGGTTAAGCAGTTTGCTTTGTGCTCAAGAGGTCATGGGTTTGAATCCCACTAACATCTTATTTATAAAGGTTTTCTCAGAGATCCCTGGGGGGTAATCATGTGAAGCTACAGAGTTACATGCTATGAGTGATATTCTCTGCAGTTGTTGTACCACTTTGTTGAATGGGACAAGATACATATGGGGGCAACCTGAGTACAATGAGTTCAATCCTTCACACTTTTTCGATAGGATAGACTTAGAGCAAAGACAAGTAAATCTTTTTGAAAATTGATACAGAATATCTATTAAACTGTCACTACCTGTGGACCATATGTCCTCAAGAGTCATCTTCGAATAGAGACTTTCAAAATTGGAGTGCCATAGAAGAGTCTTAAAAATACCACGGACAGCAAGGAAGACCAACCAAGAGGTGCTAAGAAAAATCAACGTCCAAAATGGCTAGATTTTAAATACAATTTTAAGAAGGAAGTTAAGCTTTTTCGACATGTGAAGAAATGTGATGGCATGGAAAGAGTGTTTTTGGAGGGGGCGATAGAAGGCAGTAGAAGTAAAGGTGGACCAAGACATACTGGACAAGAGATATTCAGGAATGTGTGCACATGTCGCTACAGGAGGCGAACAAATTGCCAGTCACTACGAGTAGTCACTGTCTACTGGTTTTTACTAATAACCATTTCACTAATTTTTACCTGAAAAATTCTACGATTTTTTACTAACAATTCTATTAATCTTTACCATAACAATTCTATTAATCTTGACTATAACAATTCTATTCATCTTGACTAACAATTCAACTAATCATAATTTTATCTTGTTGAATTTTTAGGCTTTTTCAAACGTACAGTTCAGAATAAGAAAGTCTATTCTTGTGTAGACAATCGCAGCTGTCAAATTGACAAAAGTCAACGGAAGCGTTGTCCATACTGCAGATTTCAGAAATGTCTCAGTGTTGGTATGAAACTCGAAGGTACGACAGAGAAAGATAATAAATAATGCGTTTTTTCATTTGATTTTCATTTCATTTGTTTTTGGAGTAAGTGAAAAACAAATGTTTTCTAAAATGATGTTAATAGACATACAGTTTTATATGATGTTTATAGATGTGCACTACCTATATTGCTGCAGCTTACACTACTACTACTACTACTACTACTACTACTACTACTACTACTACTACTACTACTACCACCACCACCACCACCACCACTACTACTACCACCACTACTACTACTACTACTTACGCTGGCTTTCACTTATGTTTGGATATGAATAGTTAATCCACTATTCCTCTCTCCAAGGGGTTTATTCTGGTACATAGTTTAGGGACTGTCTACTTCAGGCAAGTCTGAGATTTTTCTACGGAGTCATTTGGCCTGATGGATAAATCTACTTCTTTTCAGTCGCCCCCATCTGTCTTTCCATGGATGACTTGGCATACAGTGAAACTTTTCAGAATGTATTAGCACTTTTGTGTCTCTGTGTTCACTCGGTGTTTGTATTCTCCCCATTTTCTCCATCTTTACTACTTTATTACCTCCGTTATGATCCTTAGTGCATGGTTTTGCACCTTATCTAGCACATGTAATGTAGTATTTAATTCATTCTGGACACCATACAGTAGACCCAGATTCAAGATGTGATATGCCCTTCTGGTAAATTCTACTAAGTATTTTCTCATTTGCTGCCCATGAAAGGAGAGATCAGACTGTTTTCTCTCATCTCAAGACCTACTACATTCCTGCTCACACTACCACACAATCTTTCACAGCCCTGTTTGAACTCATCATCCTTCTTAAATGCCATTCTAATCTTCAATTTCAAATCCTGTTTTTTGCCATATGATTTTTTTCTATAATAGAGTTTTATAATAGGTGCATGTCTCAGGTGACTGACTTACTTTAACCTTTAGCACGCTGTGTTTACAATTATGTAATTTCTCTCCTGCCGCTGACTGAGGTTTTGGAAATGTTACGCAATCGTCGGTGGCTGTTTTGAAATCGTGATAACTTTTTTATTTTTACAGATATTTAAATAATATTTGCACATATACATAAAGAATTAAATTCTGCATTTATTAGTGTAAGTTTTGTTTGTGTGTGATATGAGAAAGTGATAAAGACAGATTTAGACCTATCTAGATCTAGGTCTACCGTATTTTTGATCAATCGAAAGCTGTGAAATCTGTTGACTATTATATATTTTACATAATGGAAACCTTGTGGTATATTTTAAATAATGTATTTGAAGAACTTACCTCTCAAGTTTTCCACTTTTCCATTCGAATAAATAATGATTTCACTGAATATACGATGAACGAAAAGTATAATAAACTTGATTCACTGTCATGTCGCTTCACCGCAATGCTGATGCCAACAGATTGCTCGGATTTCCATTTCATAATCACACAACATCGTCTATCGCCATTTTAACAATAGAAAAAGGAAGTTAGATGAAATCTATACCTTATGTTGCCAAAACATTCTGCCAAAAATTACCAATCTGCCGTTTTTCGTTTGGATTCGCATTTAACGCACTGAAAGGCGGATTTTGCCTTCCGCAATCAAGACATGACACAATTTGGCCAAAATGCATCACCTGAATTGTAAACACAGTGTGCTAAAGGTTAAGATATAATGCTAGGATCTGAACAGTCTTCTACTGCAAGGCAAAGTTGTGACTTTCTTTAAATCATGTGACATGCTAGAAATTATTGTTGTCAATATTCAATTTCTGATGAGTTGTTCTACTATTGTCAGCTCAATTATATTTTTTTTAAAGTGCAAGTCTTCTGAAGTTGAATTAGTGATTCTTTCAGTAAGTTAGAGATGGTTGAGAGTGTCTGTACAAGGGTTTTTTTTTTCTGGTAGTTAAGAAGGAAGAGCAGTCATTAATGAAGTGTGAAAAATTTAGCTTTAATGGCATTGTCATATATTTGTCGCAAACATATTGCTTCAAAAGAACGCCCTTAATATTTCTTCTTCCATGTGATATTGATCTGTGTTCAGTCAATTTTTCTCATGAAATTTCGATGAAAAAACTTTTTTTGTGGTCTGGTTCACGAAGATGCAAGTCACAAGCACTAAAGAAAAAACAGTCCTTGATCATTCGCATGCTTCAAATAAAAGAATTGATTCTCTTGCAGCAGTCCATGGATGGGTCTTAAGTAAACTTTAAGCTATCACAGGAATTTTCTCTTGGTGAAATCAATCCCACATCCAATGTGAATAGTTGCCTCTTCAATGTACATTACAGGTGTTACTATTCTTGTCTTCATTTGTGCATCCCAATAATGCACAAATGCTACTTTTTAAATTTAATAAAACTGCCTATGTTCTGTTTTATTCTTTGTTTTTAGTTTAAAGTTTTACTAATTTAAAATATTTCTTTTATTTTTAGCCGTGAGGTCTGATCGCATGCGAGGTGGTCGCAACAAGTTTGGACCTATGTACAAGAGAGACAGAGCTTTAAAGCAGCAAGCAGTCAGACAAGCTCAAGCAATGCAAGGTTCATGTGGGGATATACCTCTCCTTTCCAATGGAATGATTGCAGGTGGAATCCCAGAGTCACCGGAAGATATCAAACCAGATCCAATCATGCTACAAGCTAGTTTGAATATGTATTCTGGCGCCATTTCAACTTCAACTGCCTCAAATGTTATTCCTGGTATGGTGACTAGCTTAAACTGTTTGTCTGTTTCAGCGTTAGCACCATCATCATCTGCCTCAGTTACTATGTCTGCTGGTAACTCCTCCCCATCTCCTCCATTGCACAGTCATCATATGCTACACAGCAATCATCAGCCACCACATCAGAGCATGGTGCCAACATCCACACCTCAAGGCTTTGGCCATATCTCGGTGTTAACGGTGCCGCAACCTCTCAGCCCAAAGACTCATTATTCACAACATCACCGTCACAACAGCAACCAGCAGCACATACAACAGCAGCATCATCACATAGGTAATGGTCCCATAGACCACGGTAACACAAGTCCTAACAGCCATCACCACCAGCACCACCAC
This sequence comes from Meghimatium bilineatum, assembly GCA_034231615.1. Classification (NCBI taxonomy): domain Eukaryota; kingdom Metazoa; phylum Mollusca; class Gastropoda; order Stylommatophora; family Philomycidae; genus Meghimatium; species Meghimatium bilineatum. The sequence goes on from CM067307.1 coordinate 29,318,978, forward strand.
CAAGTGCCCTCGCACACTCAGACATTATCTGATTTTACGATGTCACAGAATCAAATCTACAACCAGACGCACGGTAACAACAACAATAACTCTCTAGGTGGATCTGGTGAACCGCGCTGCCTGACATCATCTCAAGCCCATCCCAAGGTGATTGAAGCTCTTCGAACCTTTCAAGCACCTGTAATTACAGGCCTTTCAGAACGTTCTGTCTTGTCGCCATTGATTGCAGAGTTTAAAGCTACTATGTTGGATGAATCAGAGGTGAGATTAGTTGTTAAAATTTGTACATGGTCTTGCTACATCTACAATAATTAATTATCTTTTGAGAAACATTAAGCACATATTTTATTACTTCTCTTTTCTCCAAAACTGCTTCAATATTTATTGTTATGTTTTGTCTAGTACTGTTTTGATACTCTTTGTAATATTCTCTCTCATACTGTTTTCTCTCATTCTTTTTTTTTTCATACTGTTTTTTTCTCATACTGTTCTCTCTCATACTGTTCTCTCTCATACTGTTTGTTTTCTCTCATACTGTTTGTTTTCTCTCATACTGTTTTTTTTTCTCATACTGTTTTCTCTCATACTGTTCTCTCTCATACTGCTTTCTCTCATACTGTTTTCTCTCATACTGTTTTTTTTCTCATACTGTTTTTTCTCATACTGTTTTTTCTCATACTGTTTTCTCTCATACTGTTCTCTCTCATACTGTTCTCTCTCATACTGTTCTCTCTCATACTGTTCTCTCATACTGTTTTTTTTTCTCATACTTTTCTCTCATACTGTTTTCTCTCATACTGTTCTCTCTCATACTGTTCTCTCTCATACTGTTCTCTCTCATACTGTTTTTTCTCATACTGTTCTCTCTCATACAGTTTTTTTTTTCCTATACTGTTTTCTCTCATACTGTTCTCTCTCGTACTGTTTTTTTTTCTCATACTGTTTTCTCTCATACTGTTCTCTCTCATACTGTTTTTTTTCTCATACTGTTTTCTCTCATACTGATGTTTTTCTCATACTGTTTTCTCTCATACTGTTCTCTCTCATACTGTTTTTTTTCTCATACTGTTTTTTCTCATACTGTTCTCTCTCATACTGTTGTTTATCTCATATTTTTCTCTCATACTGATTTTTTTCTCATACTGTTTTTTCTCATACTGTTTTCTCTCATACTGCTTTGATATTTGGCGTTATCTTTTGTCTAATACTGTGATATTCATTGCTATGTTTCATCGGATACTGTTTTGATCACTTTTGTCAAAAGATGCAAGTCTTTCTGCTTTTTAATAGCCATATATGCCAGTATATACTGGACAGTAAATATCATTAGATACAACAGATATTGAAAGTGGCTATAGATATCCACACATTCATATAGACACATACCATCTGAAAAATGGTACACATATAAAAACATTGCTTTACTAACTTTATGTTAGTCCATGGCTACTAAAATTTAGCGTTGTTTCTACAGGTGAAACACAAAATGTTGACGTTCATGCAGAATGAACTGTCACAGACTGACATCACATCCTGTTTAGATCAGTTCTTGCCTGTCCTATGCCGGATTGTGGATCAGCTGTTATTTTTAATGGTGGAGTGGGCACGGAACTCTTCATTTTTCAAGGAAATTAAAGTGAGTGTTTGCATATTGTTAACTGTTAACAAATTCACTGAATTTAGCTCCATTCTTGTATAATGTTGGTTATCCTGTAGCAACCCAACTAAAAATAGCGCATATTTCCTAAGACACCCGCCCATTTTATATGACTTCTAGTTTTCCTGCACGTGTTTGCTCTTTTGACGTAACGTTTTTTATTTATTGAGTTATTGATTTCAAAGTCGGGACAATAGAGATAAATTGATACTGATATGATTTGGAGGTGTTATTTGTTTAATGTGTCAATGCTATGTTGTGTACAACCAAAATCGAGAACGGGATAAATACACACAAAGAACTTACCGCATAAAGGTCACGCGTAGACCTAGTTGTAGAAAACACAGCTCCTCAAATTTAACGTTGTGAATTACTTCAATTACATCACTATTACATTTTATAAAATCTCGGTTCAATGCCATACGTTGATCTGCAGTAACTGAAACACTAAAGCTTTAAAATTCGTCCTTTTCTGAATCGTAATCTGTGAAGAAATATTGAAAAATGCCGGCACAGAAGCTAGGCATACGCAGTTCGGTTTCCAAACATGAAAGGTCGAATAAATTAGGACTGCGTATTTATATCACTGAGGAAAACTAAGGAACAATTACTCTAGCACACTTTTACTATAAGAGCATGATGGTAAATAAACGTGGGTGATTGTTGTCCATGACTACAATGACTACCTTGATGTAGAAGACATTTGTTGATGTTGGATGTCTATAGATGACATTTGTAGACTACAGATTGCTACAGGTTAACAAATTCACACAATTTAGCTTCTTTTTTGTATAATGTTAGTTGGCAAATTCACTCAATTTAGCTCCATTCTTGTATAATGTTAGTTAACAAATTCACTCAATTTAGCTCCATTCTTGTATAATGTTAATTAACAAATTCACTCAATTTAGCTTCATTCTTGTATAATGTTAGTTAACACTTTCATACAATTTAGCTCCGTTCTTGTATAATGTTAGTTAACAAATTCATACAATGTAGCTCCATTCTTGTATAATGTTAGTTAACAAATTCATACAATGTAGCTCCATTCTTGTATAATGTTAATTAACAAATTCACTAAATTTAGCTCCATTCTTGTATAATGTTAGTTAACAATATGCGGATACTAACATATGCAGATGATCTCTTGCTGTAAAAGCATGGCAGAAACAGAAGAGACATGATTGATGACGTCCAGTGTAATCTAGAAAATTTGTTGCTTTGGTGTACTAACTACAAGGCAGTCATCAATCCCATCAAGGCAAACATTGTCTGGATCTCACTGAACAACAACATAGTCACAGGTACATTACCAGCAGTCTCCTGCATGGACATCAACATTGACAGGGAGCAGACTATGAAATATCTAGGCATCACTTTTGATAATAGTCTATCTTTCGTGAAACACATGGACAATGTCGTTCAGAAAGCTGGGAAGGGTGTCAGTGCAGTCAAAATCATGGCATCTGCAGAGATGCCGCAGCGGGCCCTTTTTCAGATGATGCAGCCAGTGGTATTATCTGTGTTGGACTATGGTTTAGGTTTATTGACACTGTCGCAAACACAGGTGGATAGGTTGGAGAGAGTTCAAAATGAGGCCATGAGAGCTGTACTAGGACGCACAAGAGATTCACCTATCATGACCATGAGGTTTTTTCTAGACATACCTAGCATCAAATCAAGACATAAAATAGCCCAGGTTAAAGAATACTTCAAGGTCGCCAATAATGATCCCCTCTTGCACCAATCTCTAGACAACACAGACGGAAGGCGTATCAAGAGAGGAAGGTTCTGGATGGCAGAAGCAGAAGATACCCTACTCAGAGTTTGTGAGCTGGAGGAAATGGGAAGAGGCTGTGAATGGGTGACATTTGGCAAAGAGAGAAAATTATTGACAACAGTGGTGATACAGATGGGTAGAGAGTGCCACGATGGGCTGCCAACAGAGCAGAAGAAATGATCCGAGAACTCATACTGCAGCACTCAAAGCCACACGATACAATAATTTACACAGACGGCTCAGTAATGCAAAAAACAAACAGGTGTGGTTGGGCTTTCGTGGCATACCAAAATGGCAAGAAATTAGCTGAGAAGTCAGCTGCGTACCCCACTACAACATCGAGTATGAGAATGGAAATAGAAGCGGTGACAGCATTCTCACTTGGCTGGCGGTGTAACCACCACCAGACTCATGATTCTATCGGACTCTCAAAGTATGCTGCGCAAGATAGAAAACTGTATGATAAGAACTGAATGGGTCACTCTTCTCAACAATATGCAGAGCATTACATGGATTTACTGACCTGGTCATGCTGGGGTCAGGGGAAACGAAAGAGCCGATGTGTTGGCTAGTAAAGCTTTGGTGAACTGCACCAAGATAAGAAGAGACATGATTGAATTTATTAGAGCAGTCATGGATACCCTATGAGATAAAAAGGAGGAATTCAAATGTGACAACAGACATATTCAGAGAATGGTAGAAATGGGAGTGACTAGAGGTGATGGGAGAAAGTGCTCCTCTCCGGAAAGATCAGAAGAACGCATAATCAGCAACTGACTGGGACAATGAGCTTATACACTTTTAGATGGCTGACGGAACGGCAAGCAGAGCATATATGGGAATGTCCCCAGTGCTGTGACACTTGTTCCTAATCAAGAATCAAGTTAACAAATTCACACAATTTAGCTCTGTTCTTATATAATGTTAGTTAACAAATTCACACAATATAGCTCCTGTTTTGCATTATGTTAGTTAATAAATGCACTCTATTCAGCTCTATTTTTACATAATGTTAGTTAATTAACCTTTAGCGCGCTATGTTTACAATTACGCAATTTTTCTTTTGTCGTTGACTGCCGCAGAATTGGTTTTCTAAATGTTACACAATCGTCGGTGGCTGTTTTGAAATCGCGATAATTTCTTTGTTGTTACAGATATTTAAATAATATTTGAACATATAAATAAAGAATTAAATTCTACATATATTGATGTAAGTTTTGTTTGTGTATGTGTGATACAAGACGTGTGAGAAAGTGATGAAGTCAAATTTAGACCTATCTCGATCTAGACCTACCGTATTTTTGATCGATCATAAGCTGTTGAATATTATATATTTTACATAGTGAGAACCTTCTGGAACCTCGTGGTATATTCTAATTGAAAACAATATAACACTTACCTTCAATAATTCCGCATTAAATTAGGAATAAATAATGATTTCACTAAATAAATCGATGATGGAAAAGTATAATCAACTCGATTCACTGTCATGTCGCCTAGCCGCAAAGCAGATGCTTAAAGATTACTCAGATTTCCATTCCATAATCAAACACTATCGTCTTTCGCCATTTTGACAATAGAAACAGGCAGTTAGATAAATTCTCTTCTCAATGTTGCCAAAACATTCTGTCAAAAGTTACCAGACTCAAATTTTCCATTCGGTTTTGAGTTTACCGAATCGGGTGGTTGATTTCGCCTTCCACGTCAAGAAATGACACATTTCAGACTATATGCTTCGCCCTGTTTGTCAACACAGTGTGCTAAAGGTTAATGCACTCTATTCAGCTCTATTTTTGCATAATGTTAGTTACCTGTAAAAAAAAACGGTTAAATACTGCATGTTTCCCATTAAGGAGTTGCAGGGAGGGATTTTGTAGCTGTCTGATAAAGCTGAGGATTTTTTTGCTGCCGGCACGTCATGTACAGGGTGAGTTTTTTAATTTACCCTCCAACAGAAAAAACCCAATTCCTTACCAGGAATTGAACTCTAGACCTCACTAGTGTGAGACCAACGCTCTAACCTCTCAGCCATGCACCACACTAATATTAGTTTTAAAATACACTCAATTTAATTAGTTCCATTCTTGTAATTCTGGAATTTCTTTCTCCTCCTTTTTCTCCCCCCCCCCCTCCCCGAAATTGAGCAGTGGGCACTTGAGGAAGCGGTTAAGTGTGTAGAACCACCTGTAAGCTACAGGTATCATTAACATTCATATCCTTCAAGTGTCGGTAGAGACTGAGCACCAAGAGTGCATCCAGGTGTGCTCAGAAAACTAACCTGAACAAAACATTTCTTGAACATCAGTGCATATAAATCATTCACTATAGTTGCTGTAACTTGAAATGATGTATTTCTTGTATTTCATTACTGACCAGGTGTATTTTCATATAACTGCAGGTTGAAGATCAGATGAAGTTGCTGCACAACAGTTGGAGTGAGATTCTCATCTTAGACCTCATCTTCAGACAAATCCATCATGTGTGGGGAAAGGAAATCATCACGGTAAAATGTGTTTTTTTTTTTTAATGATGTACTGAATTTGAAATGTGACCTTTAATGACCAGTTACCATTTGCTAATGTTAAAATAGGCTATTTGTTTCCTATTCCTACCATTAAATTTGACCTCAAGTTACCAGTTGCAATATTAAAATTGACCTCAAGTTACTACTAGTTCATAATATTAAAATTGACCTAAAGTTACCAGTTCCAAATATTAAAATTGACCTCAAGTTACCAGTTCCAAATATTAAAATTGACCTCAAGTTACTACTAGTTCCAAATATTAAAATTGACCTCAAGTTACTACTAGTTCCAAATATTAAAATTTACCTCAAGTTACTACTAGTTCCAAATATTAAAATTGACCTAAAGTTACCAGTTCCAAATATTAAAATTGACCTCAAGTTACCAGTTCCAAATATTAAAATCGACATCAAGTTACCAGTTCCAAATATTAAAATTGACCTCAAGTTACCGGTTCCAAATATTAAAATTGACCTCAAGTTACTACTAGTTCCAAATATTAAAATTGACCTCAAGTTACTACTAGTTCCAAATATTAAAATTGACCTAAAGTTACCAGTTCCAAATATTAAAATTGACCTCAAGTTACCAGTTCCAAATATTAAAATTGACCTCAAGTTACCAGTTCCAAATATTAAAATTGACCTCAAGTTACCAGTTCCAAATATTAAAATTGACCTCGTTACCGGTTCCAAATATTAAAATTGACCTCAAGTTACTACTAGTTCCAAATATTAAAATTGACCTAAAGTTACCAGTTCCAAATATTAAAATTGACCTCAAGTTACCAGTTCCAAATATTAAAATTGACCTCAAGTTACCGGTTCCAAATATTAAAATTGACCTCAAGTTACTACTAGTTCCAAATATTAAAATTGACCTCAAGTTACTACTAGTTCCAAATATTAAAATTGACCTAAAGTTACCAGTTCCAAATATTAAAATTGACCTCAAGTTACCAGTTCCAAATATTAAAATTGACCTCAAGTTACCAGTTCCAAATATTAAAATTGACCTCAAGTTACTACTAGTTCCAAATATTAAAATTGACCTCAAGTTACTACTAGTTCCAAATATTAAAATTGACCTAAAGTTACCAGTTCCAAATATTAAAATTGACCTCAAGTTACCAGTTCCAAATATTAAAATTGACCTCAAGTTACCAGTTCCAAATATTAAAATTGACCTCAAGTTACCAGTTCCAAATATTAAAATTGACCTCGTTACCGGTTCCAAATATTAAAATTGACCTCAAGTTACTACTAGTTCCAAATATTAAAATTGACCTCAAGTTACTACTAGTTCCAAATATTAAAATTGACCTCAAGTTACTACTAGTTCCAAATATTAAAATTGACCTAAAGTTACCAGTTCCAAATATTAAAATTGACCTAAAGTTACCAGTTCCAAATATTAAAATCGACCTCAAGTTACCGGTTCCAAATATTAAAATTGACCTCAAGTTACCAGTTCCAAATATTAAAATCAACCTCAAGTTACCAGTTCCAAATATTAAAATCGACCTCAAGTTACCAGTTCCAAATATTAAAATTGACCTCAAGTTACCAGTTCCAAATATTAAAATCGACCTCAAGTTACCAGTTCCAAATATTAAAATTGACCTCAAGTTACCGGTTCCAAATATTAAAATTGACCTCAAGTTACCAGTTCCAAATATTAAAATTGACCTCAAGTTACTACTAGTTCCAAATATTAAAATTGACCTCAAGTTACTACTAGTTCCAAATATTAAAATTGACCTCAAGTTACTACTAGTTCCAAATATTAAAATTGACCTAAAGTTACCGGTTCCAAATATTAAAATTGACCTCAAGTTACCAGTTCTAAATATTAAAACTTACCTCAAGTTGCCAGTTCTAAATATTAAAATTGACCTCAAGTTACCAGTTCCAAATATTAAAATTGACCTCACTTTCCCAGTTTCAAATATTTAAATTAACCTCAAGTTACCAGTTCCAAATATTTTTTTCTTCTTCTGCGTTTCCTCTCTTATAACTACAACAAATATATGATGTGATTTCCGCCGGGAAGAATGAAGTATGTTGTGCTACAAGTTCCACAGTTGGAGTATGTTATTTGCTCTTCCGTTGGCTCACTTTGTAGTCTGGATGTTCAAGGCCTAGCATATCTGTTTTCGTCAAGCCGTTAATTTGAGTAGTAGGCTTCCCTAGCCAGTGACAGCCTGCTTATCTGTCAATGGTTGCGTGGGTGTGTAATAACTCTTAGCTGAGACGATTGTCATTCATGTCTATCTCGCATAAGGTGTTCGAACCGTCAGTCAACTTGCCTCATGTAATTAGACGTTCTGTGCCTGTGCCCATTTGGTAACGAAAAGTTTCTCCTCCACGAGCCTGGTTTCAGTGAGGGAAGAACTCGACCGAAGAGTTGGGCCCAGGTTCTTTCATCTTCTTGGCTGAGGTGTCGTTCACGGACATCGTGAACCCCTCATCCAAGTCCGAATCTTACCACTCGTTTGGGATCAAGGCGTGTTCTCAAGCTGAACGACCGTGTCCCATTTGTGCCTGAGCCCAACGGTGCGGGAACCCTTTCTCTCCACGAGCATGTTTCCGGTATAGGAAAGCTCAACATTAGTGTTGGACAAGGTCTTCTTTCTTTGCCTGGTGCTTTCAATTGGGTTTGGGTCTCTGCTCGTATGGAACACAGGTACCTAGAAGCTTGTCTCGAGCTAACAGAGCTTGTGGTTCCTATTTCCTTGGAACGTTATTGATTTCTGTTTGCATTTGGTGCTGCCCTCTGGTGCTCTGTGCTGCCCTTTCATTGTACTTAATATTTGTTGTCCTTTTGTCTCTCGCCATGCATCTACCTTTTCATGCCTATTTCATTGCCTCCCCACCAATGATTGTACTGGACTGACTAATGTCATTGTGTGTTGACAGTGCGCTGCATGTGTTGGCGCTGGTGGTGTCGGAGATATTGTCTGTCTCTTATGCAGTCGAATCTCTCTCCATCTGCTACCTCCACTCTTTGTAACAGCAAAGGCCCCCACTCTCCTCCCTGATCATTTTACCTGCGTACTGAAATGGGAAGGCCCAAACACTGCGAACATGTCTAATCACAGATCCATCAGTGTATATAATCACATCCCTCTCTTTGGCATTGTCACTGACCTGCAATTATTTCTTCACAGCTGTGGGACACCATTCTCTGCATTCCCTGCTAAGTGATATCACTACTCTCAAACAAGTTTCAAAATCTGTGGGTAGACTTATCGATTCAGCACCTGCTGCCACATCTTGCAATCTGCACATGCTTTGTATGACTCTCTTAAGTCTGCTGCCTTTAACTTTCTGTATTTCGTAATGTAATAGGTGTTCCTCATCTGCATGTATTTGAAGGTACGACCGTGCATGACAATGCTGTATTCTGTTCTCTGCTGTTGGACAGTCAAGCAGGTACATCATAGCTCTTGTCAATGTGTCTCTTGTGCACCCAAGAATGATATGCATTTCTGCATTCTGGATTCTATCCAGTCTTTCGATCTGAGTTTGGCTAAGAGTCAGAATTGCCAGTGCATATTCCACCACAGCTACCACCAAACCCTGGTACAAAAGAAATAAATATTAAAGTTGACCTCAAGTTACCAAATTGTTATTTATTCATGTTAAAAATGATAACAGATGCTATTAAAATTGCCATCTATGAATTGTGAATGATGTGTGTCATGTGATGTATTCTCTCCAGAACATTGTCTTCCCAATGAACTCTGTGAACACTTCTCTATCTTGGGACATGCGGCTTGCATTTTCCAATGACATATTCATGTTATCTTTATTCTTGTTGGTTGGTTGGTTGCTGATCCAGCGGTCCATGGGCTCATGCCCTTTGACCTAATGCCATTGGATGGCATTATATTGCTGGGAAGTCTGGATTTTCGGCCCACCCCAGGACAGTATCAGAGAATAGCTATCACACCTCCAGGAAGGTAGGTTTCAACCTATGTACTGCGCCTAGCCACTGTAGACAAGATAGGCTTCACTGTGCTCATTCTCCGCCACCAGTTGACTACTGGTTATGCCAAACTTCTCTATAGCTCCAGGCATGCAACCAAATGTTCAAGTCAAAAGGATTGTCAGTCCTGAGTCACTGTGCCTCTATGATGGGCCTCAGCCATAGGAAAAATAGTGATGTCAGTTTCCTCCTCCTCAGAGCTGCACAGTACATCTCTGGCTCCGTCCCATCCACAGAGGGTGCATACATATATATTCAGGCAAACATGAAAAACATTTCAACAGCAAAACAAAATCATAACTTTATAGATGACATGCCATGAAGCTTCTATAAGAAGATAACCTCAATATAACGGCATGTCATCCACTAAGGTTTTCTGTTGCATGGATGGTATGTCTAGTGGGCCATTGGTGAGACCCACAGATGCAACCACATGCGTATCTTTATTCTTGTCAGTCCATCGTCTTCTTGATCTGCCTTTTCTCCTCCACCCAGGTGCTCTGTCCCCATTATGTGTCTTTCTAAACAGTTCTCATTATGTGACCAAATTGTAGTTTTCTTTTTGCTATTGTGTTTAGTAACCAACACTCTGGAATCTTCAATGTGTTTATAATATCTGTGTTTCCTATTTTTTCCTCCCATGATATTCTAAGTATCGTTCTGTAGCATTTTATCTCAAAGGCGTTGATCTTCGTTGCCGCTGTTTTACTTAAGTCATGTTTCACAGCCATATGTTGCAACCGGTATAATTAAAGAGCATTAGCAGTATCGTATTCAACGTCTTCTAATATCCATGGACATCAAGTGCAAGAACAACAACATGAAGATAAGCATAGATAAAACAGAAACCATGGCAATAGGAAGGGATACACACAATCTAAATATAACAGTGGAATATCAAGTCATTAAACAAACCAACACTTTCAAATACTTAGGCGTAACATTCTCTTCAGATGGAAAGATGGACACCAAAATAGACATTCATTGTAGCAAAGCAAATCAAATACTGGGTCAATTATCCCCTTTATTGCAACATAAAATGCTACCAATGACAACTAAAAAACATCTTATCCAAAGTATCTTCATTCCAACCCTGTGCTACCAATGTCAAACATGGTCCTTAACAACAAAACATAAGCGACAACTGGTTACAACAGAGATGAGATGTCTGAGAAAAGCCACAGGAATGACCAGAAGACACAGAATTAGAAACGATGTCATAAGAGAAAGAGTGGGTATCATATCAATTCTACAATACATATAAAACCAACAGATACAATGGTTTGGTCATCAGGAAAGAATGCCATGTGATTCATTAGTTTATAACACATATGTGAAGAGAGGAGAAGCGGAAAGAAGAGTCATGGGTAGACCTAGAGTACGCTGGATCGACAACATCAAAGAGACATTACACAAACACCAAATAACATCTGAAGCTGCCAGAAAAGCGAGAACAAGAACATTGTATCTCCCTTGACACTCATAAAGGGTAAAAGAGGAAAGAAGAAGAAGAAGTAGTTTCGTTTCTATTTTGTTGTATTTCCAATGTGTCATTTTCCAATATGCCATTGCCAATCTCTTTCTTATCTCTGTCATGCAATCTCCTGCAACATTGATTTTTGCTCCTAAGTATTCAAATTTTATCCACACATTCTATCTTGGTCTATTCTGATTTTTGGTTGTTGTGTTGTTAATCTGTTGACATGACTTTTGTTTTTTGTGTGTTTAAATATAAGTTTTGTGATTCGCTGTATTTCTTTGTGTTCTTTATTATTTTTTTCAATACCTTTTATATCATTTAAAAAGAAGCAAAGTGTTGTCTGCGTAGAAAGCCAAAATGTTAAAACCAGCAATGTTTAAAGCATGGTGGTCAACATTGTATATGTCCTCTCACAGATTTCTCATTATGTTGTCTGTTTAGCTGTTGAACAAGTATGGGGAGAGTGTGCATCCCTGTCTTACTCCACTCTGTACCTCAAACCAATCTATCACCCTCTAACTTCCCTGCAGCCTTTTGATCTTGGTAAAGCTTTTCTATGAGATGTCTTGGGAAATCCATGTTATTCATTATCTCCCATAGTGTTGGACGCAGTGGAATACTTTTGAGTAGTCTATGAAGCACATACATGTACAGGTCATTTGAGTTTTCCCTACACTTTTCTATGGTAAACCTTATGTTAAGGATGTGATCTCTTGTTCCTCTGCCTGATCTGTATCCAGCCTGTGGTTTGTTTATCTCCATCTCTAATTTTAGTTTGCAAATTTTAGTCTCTAAAATTGAGAGATGGGTGATGACAAATTGTAACAGGTTGTAGATCTAAGCATCTGTGTTGGTGATACACTGTCATTAGACATCAGAATGGGACACACATGTATATGAAACCTGTATTGTTTTGTCTTCTTTCATCAGCCAAGTGGAGACATTATTGGCTTTGAGGTCCTTGACAAACTGGGTTTATCAGATGTGAAAGCCAAGGTGTTTGAGTTGATCAAGAAGGGGAGAGAGCTCAAAATTGACTTTAATGAATACATGTGCCTTAAGTTTTTGATCATGCTCAACCCAGGTGAGAGTTAAGTTTTTGATCACGTTAAACCCAGGTTAGAGTTGAGTTTTTGATCATGTTAAACCCAGGTTAGAGTTAAGTTTTTGATCATGTTAAACTCAGGTGAGTTAAGATTTTGATTATGTTAAACTCAGGTGAGAATTGGTAATTTTTGATCATGCTCAGCCCAGGTGAGAGTTAAGTTTTTGATCATGTTAAACCCAGGTTAGAGTAGTTTTTGATCATGTTAAACCCAGGTGAGAGTTAAGATTTTTATTATGTTAAATCCAGGTTAGAGTTAAGATTTTGATCATGTTAAACCCAGGTTAGAGTTAAGTTTTTGATAATGTTAAACTTAGGTGAGAGTTGGTAAGTTTTTGATCATGCTAAACCCAAATGAAAAGTATTTAATTCTTTTTATAATGCTAAACCCAGGTTAGAGTTAATTTTTTTATAATGCTAAACCCAGGTTAGAGTTAATTTTTTTATAATGCTAAATCCAGGTTAGAGTTAATTTTTTTTATAATGCTAAATCCAGGTTAGAGTTGAGTTTTTGATCACGTTAAACCCAGGTTAGAGTGCTTAAAGTTTAAAGGAAATATTTACAGCTAAGATATAGTTTTAAAAAAATACAAACTTCTGCCTGTGTTCCCGGGTCCCTTAAGGGGGGAAAAACCCCAAAAGCAACACTGATCTATCATTAATATCGTAAGAGATGACTAAAGGTGGATGGGTTTGGCTATCTCACCACATTGAAGATCAAAGTAACCCAAAAGCCATGCTGAAGTCGAATGTATCTGATCAAAAGATGCAGATTTCTTCTTCTTGAACCCCAGGAATTGCGAGCGATTAGCTTTTACTTCTTCCTATGTGCAGTGGGGAGGAAGAAGCACAAGAAGCAAACATCCTTTACAGCAAAACATGTGCTCAAGTAAATCTGATAGGGAAGAAGGCGAAATAGGCAGAAACATGCACTAAATTAGATCTAAAGAAAAATGGTAAAAAGGGAAATCAACAATTTGTCTGGGAAAATAAGAAGAGCAAATGATAAACCTGTGATGGATGGTAGCAGAAAAATTGCTAAAGGTCAGAAAAAGGCAGAACACTTAACCGCATTTTTGCCAGTGTGAATGGATTAGGAAAGCTGTTCAAGACTGACAAGAAACATTTGTACCTACTGAAGCTGTAAAAAAGGGTACAAACTACTAGCTCATCTATATTTGAAGATGACTTCAGTATGCAGGAACTCGCAACAAGGGCTGAAGAAACTAAAGCCTAGAAAATCTCCTGGACCAGACAAAATTTATAATGAAATGTTAACACACATGGGCACATTAGGGAAAAAAGTACTCCTTAAACTTATAAATATGACTTGGAGAAATGGAAAACTGCCTAAGAACTGGAGAAATGCTCACACCTTTCCCATCCTGAAAAGTAACAAACCTCCAGATGAACCCAAAAGCTACCACCTCATATCACTAACACATATGTCTTGGCAAATAAGCGAAAATAATGTTTAATTTATGACTTTACTGATTCCTCTAGAGTTCAAACATCCTCTGCCATGAACAGTCAGGCTTAGGAAAAGGCAGTTGCACAGAAGACCAACTATTTAGATTGACACAGAAAATTCATGATGGATTCCAGGAAAACAAACACACTGTAGCCAACTTCTTTGACTTACAACAGGCTTATGATCGAGTATGGAGAAAGGGTCTTTTGACAAATATATTCGCGGTGGGAATTAGTGGAATGCTATATAACTGGATAAAATACTTCTTCATTGACAGAACAATCCAGACAAAGATAAATTATGAAATCCCATCTAAAGTTCTAGAGGAAAGCTTACCACAGAGTTCTGCTTTGAGCTGCACTCTCTTTCTCATTTACCTTAATGACCTTGCTATAAAAAAAAATATCAAAGCTAAAAAAGCCCCCTATGCTGATGACCTAACAATATGGGAGAGCCATGAGAATGTTGAAAGTGAGCCAAAAGACTAAATGGAGATCTAAAAAACTGCTTAAGTACTGTCAAACATTGAAGCTGAAAATAAACTGTGAGAAAACTATCTATACCATCTTTACCAAGAGTCATAAAGTAGCCAAAGAAAATATCAGTCTGTAGTAAGATACACAGAAATTGCCAAGAGAAGAACATTCCATATATCTTGGAGTCATGCTTGTTCAGCAGCTCATTTTCAAGAAGCATGTAGAAAATGTCAAAAATAAAGCACTGAATCAGTTACAGTTACTGAAAAGACTCACTAGCAAATCTTGAGGATCAGACGATACTCTCAGAGTTATATACACTCTGCTTTAGAATACAACAGTCCACTCCTGACAACATGTTCCAAGACAAATGTTGAATCTCTAGACAGAGTGCTGAACAATACCGTATGCCTTATTAGTGAAGCAATGAGATCTACACCAACATGTGAAATATATACAAATATAGAACTCCTTGCAATGACATTATAGTACTGGGAAGTCTTGATTTTCGACCCAGGTCAGAGTCAGAAAATAACTATCACATCACCAGGAAGGTAGGTTTCTACCTATTATATTGATTATTTGATACATTATGTGCAACAAAACAATAGCTCATAAACAAATGCATATATCATACAATGGTATTGATTCAAAGGGCATAGCCAGTGGACCGCTGGATCAGCAACCAACCAACCTAGAACCCCTCAGATATGGAGAGATATGGCTGCAATGTAGTCTTATAAAAGAAGCAAGAGAATTAACAAAGATCACCCAAATAAACAACTTGTAGAAAACTGGCAACTGAACCACAGAATAAAACAAAAGTCAGTCCAGAGCCATGTCAATGTAATAAAAGACAGTTATCACCTCCCAGACAAGAGACAAGAAATGCAAAGAGTAGAAAAATGTTTACCACCACACACGTTTTAAATTGCCAGAAATCAAGACACAAGAGATAATGCAAGGAAAAGTTCCGATCCAGTAAGTCTTATGAAAGCAACAAAGAAAACAATGACACCTACCCAGAACAATGGATTCATGTCTATACTGATGGATCTACTTTCAAAGCTACCATCAAAGCAGGTTATGATGTCTATATAGAATATCCAGACAAAACATCTCATAAGTTGTTTGATACCTGTGTGGAGATATGTTCTAACTATGAAGCTGAAATCACAGCACTAGTAGTTGCCTTGTACCACCTGAACCATATTTGATGCTTTTCCATCAAAAGTCCACAACATTGTGATATTTACAGACTATGTCTGCTCTTCAAGCACTAGAATGTGATGGATATTGTAAGGAGGAGTGGCTGGATATTTGAACACCACCACCCTTATTTATGGCCATGGTTGGGTCCTTGACATTTCAAGGTTATCTTGGTGTTTTCTATCCACTGTTTTCTTGGTCTACATTTGGCTCTATATCTGGATTCTAACTTTGGCTCTATATCTGGATTCTACCTTTGACTCTATATCTGGATTCTACCTTTGGCTCTATATCAGATTTCTACCTTTGGCTCTATATCTGGATTCTACCTTTGTCTCTATATCTGGATTCTACCTTTGGCTCTATATTCGGATATTCTTTTGTTGTATTCTCTTATTGTTTTATAGTTTGGATCCATTTATTACCACATTTTATTATTTGTTATTCATGTGATTTTTTTAATTTATTAATATTTCACTTCTGTTATTACCACCTTTATTTCCACACCTAAATTTCTCCCTTCACTTCTTAACAGGACAACATAGAGTACTTACATATTTTTTTAAACACATTTCTTCTTCAGATGTATCCAGCTTAGAAAACCGAGGCTACATTGAACAGAGCCAGGAGAAGGTAAACGCAGCCCTCTTTGAATACTGTCAACTGGTTTATCCAGGCATGGTCGACAAGTTTAGCCAACTTCTAATGAGATTGCCAGAAATCAGATTGATCTCAATTCGCATTGAGGACTTTCTCTATTTCAAACATTTAAGTAACGAAGTTCCCGATCAGACCCTATTAACTGAGATGCTGCACGCTAAAAGACAAGGGTGATGATTCTGTGGGTCACTAGTTTAAGTTACACTTCCGATAAATGAGACTCCACGACAGAAACATCAAGAAAAATTACATTAAGGACTTTAATCAGCCAAGTTGATCAAGCCCAGCTGCTGAAATCTTTCTCTGTAATAAAATAGTGGATATGACATGATCAAAAGTGCATTTAATGGTGGTCCTAACGGTCCAATAAAAGACCTCAGAAACCTTGACCTGTCTACAAGGTAGAGGCTGTCCACTAGTAGCCAAATAATATTGTCTTTCTGGTCTAATCTGTCCCTGCTGTGTGAACTTTTACATATTTTGTTGTAGGTTAAGGTTACTATTAACAGTTAGTGGACACTGGCTAGTGGCTACTATCATAAAGAAAATATACAAATTGTTCAATAGCGGTTTCACGTGGAACAATGCACAGAATCGACGCTTCAATCAAGAGGTCTTTATCAAGATAGTGACAAAGAAACACAAAATTGAACCACAAAAACAAGCGGAGACTACATTTCAGCAATATAGAAGCAGCTGACAAGTCAGGAATAGAACAGAAGATAAAGAGAGGTGAAAATGATGCTGCAGGTGCTGGGCAAAATGTTATTTTAGTCTGTTTTTCAGATGGAAATTTTATCTATGACTTGATGTCATTAATTTTGTTATGAATTATTTAATTATAATTCATAAAATATGCATTATATTCGAACACCTTTGACAGTGACTTCTCTATATGTTTACAAGTGTTAAACATTTATCTAAGAACAATTTATTTTTAAAAAAAATATAGGATGAAGTGAGTGAAAAAAAAATTATTCGATAAAATCAGAATGTTAAGTAAATATGGTAAAAAAAACCACATTTTTATTTGTTAAATAGCAGTCTTATGTTGCATAGTAAATCAGATCGGCATTTCTACCAAAAGGCCTTTATCAAGATAGACAATAAAAACAGAATGGAACCATAAAATCAAATGAAGACTACATGCAAGCAATGTAGTGTAAATTTAACTGATTCGGACAACAACAAAAATAGATGAATAAAAGGCAAGAGACATGGAAATATGATTATGTGATGAGAATGTACAGTAGGAAAAAAAATGCACACAAAGAAAATGAAAAATTGAAAATAAAAATGGTTAATATTAAACTTTGGTGCAGTTTACCGTGACATTTATTTTTTTGGGTAAGGTTAACAATAAAGTCATAGTTTGACTTGATGTGCTGTTTTGTTCACTAATTGCTACGCCTGAAGTACATTATTTAATATTTGTATATGTTTCCTCAACATAAAGCTGCTATTTTACCCCATATATTTTTTCTCCCCCAATATTTATTTACCGTACGATGCACAGATACTGCAGTCTTTTGATCTCTCAATTTTTGGATAAAATTTGAATACAAAATTCACATAAAACTGTATTTGAAATAATTATATGCAACCTGTTGGTTGCAACACATCTATATGTATTATATTCATATTATTTTCATAATGTTCTGTCTCTGCAACGAAGATAGGCTGCAAAAGATTTCCAACAAGAGTCTCTTACTTTGGTGGTGCACTCTGCTAGACTATAACCTGTCCATCTAATGATGTTTCTCTCCCACTTATATCTCTGCCTACCGCGTGCTCACCTCCCTTGACTTTACCCTCAAATACAGTCTTAAACGAGGTGTCATGTCTTTTAATATCCAAAATATTTTATTTACTCAATCTTTATTGTCTTCAATAGTTGTATTTTCATACAAAGTGTTGCATATGAACCTCTTTGTTCGTTTTCTTCTCTTTCCATGAAGTTCTCCCAATTTTTCTATATATCCACATCTCAAAGACATCAATTCTGTCTTTGAGTTTTTTTTGTCCATGTTTCTGAGCCATACATTAATATAGAGTAGATGTAGCAATTTATAGTTCTCATTTTTAGTTTGTAATTTGTTTAGATGTCAATATTTTCCCTGCATGCTATATACACATTCTCACAGAATCTTTGTGTCGTGTCCTTTACAGAGCATTGTCCTCACTGATGTCTTGTGTCCATTGTTATCTTGGTCCGCCTCTTGTTCTCTTTCCTGGAAATATTTCCTCCATGATTAATCTTTTTAAATAATTGTGTGTGTATGTACCAGAAGTATGTTAGTTTGCATTTTTTGAAAAATTTGAGTAGCCAGTCTTCTTCAGTGTTCAGGTCTTTGCAAATGTCTGCTTTGGCTTGTCTTTCTGTCCATGATATTTTTAGGACCTTTCTATAACATTTCATTTCGAATGCTGATATTTTCTTTTTCATTGTGGATGTCATGTGACAACCATATGTTGCCACTGAAAAAATATAGGAAAAAGAGAAAGACCCAAAATTACCCATACTCAAAGAAGGAGAAATAATAGGCTGCAAGTCCATACAAGAACTAAAAGTACAGGCAGCAGACAGCAATGCATGGAGAATCAAAACCTTGTGCCACCTGTGGCACAAAAGGAACAAACTAGCTATACATTAGAATCATGCTATATTTAGAATAGGGGAGACCTGCAGTTGTCACAGTATGTAGTACGATATAGTCCATGGTACTTAATAAAACACAAGCAAGGGTTGATCAGCTATACAATAAATGCTCGATATGATAATACAAAAATACAAATAACAGTATACAAGATAGTTTTAACCATAGCCTTTTTTGAGAAAATACAAGACCAACAGTAAAACCATACCCTATAGTATGTTCATAGTAAAACTGATGGACCTTGTGTTTTGCGTAAATACTGTTGTTATACAGTTGTATAATAAACTGTTTTATTTGTATTTTCAACAAATAAAACAAGGAGTCAGACAGGGATGCATGCTTTCACCAGACCTGTTCTCTCTATACAGTGAAAACATATTGCGGGCAATAGTAGATATCCCAGGAATATCAGTGGGAGGACATAACATAAATAATTTGAGATATGCGGATGACACTGTTCTGATTGCAAAAAGTGAGGAAGATCTTCAAAACTTAATTAAAGTAGTAGTCACAGAAAGCAAAGAGAAAGGCCTCTTCCTAAATATCAAGAAAACAGAAGTAATGGTTATTTCAAAGAAAGAAAATAACACACCTTGCAAGATCATAGTGAATGATATAGTATTAAAACATGTCCACCAATTCAAATATTTAGGTACAATTATAACAGCAGATGGAAAAAGTTCAACAGAAATAAGATGCAGAATAGGACAGGCAAAAACAACATTCAGAAAAATGAAAAATATTCTGTGTAATATGACCTTGTCATTAGAGGTGAGAAAGAGAGTTTTGCAGTGCTATATAACCCCTATACTAACATATGGGTGCGAGTCTTGGACAATAAACAAACTGGAAAGTGGGAGATTGGAGGCAACAGAGATGTGGTTCTACAGAAGAATGCTGAGAATACCATGGACTGCCAGAAAAACTAATAGATGTGTTAAAAGAGTTAAATGCGAAACGGACCTTAATCAAGAATATAAGAAAAAGGCAATCTTCTTTTTTTGGTCACTTCATGAGACAGGCAGGTTTAGAGAACATAATCACAACAGGCAAGATTGAAGGCACCAGAGACAGAGGGCGACAACGTGAGAAAATATTAGACAGTTTGACAACCTGGCACGGCAAAGAAACAACAACGACTTTGATACATAATACTGTGGATAGAGAGCTGTGGAGAGCCATGACCGCCTACGCCACCCGGCATGGCACCTGATGATGATGATGATGGTACAGTTGTACAGCAGTCTCACTTATTATCGATGTACCATGGAATCTATGAAAGTCTTATTATGTCTGAATCACAAACACATTGTAACATATAGTGTTTATATACTCTTCAAGAAATAAATGTGTGTCATGTGATGTATTCCTTCCAGAACGTTGTCTTCCCAATGAACTCTCTGAACCTCTCTCTGTCTTGCATTTTCTAGCGATGTATTCATGTTATCTTTAATGTCGTCAGTCCCCTCTTCCCAGATACTCTTCCCTCCATTATTTGTCTTTCTAAACAGTTATGTCTCTTTATATGACCAAACAGGCGTAGTTTTCTTTTTGTTATTGTGTTTAGTAACCAACACTCTGGAATATTCAGTGTGTTTATAATATCTGAGTTTCTGATTTTATCCTTCCATGATATTCTAAGTATCTTCCTGTAGCATTTCAGCTCGAAGGAAAATAAATGAAGAAGGCATAATTAATTATCAGTAACAACACATTCAGTTATTGATTTTTCTCTCGATATTGTCACATTTCATTATCATATTTTGGAACTACAAACATTGAGAACGAACAGAAATAATCTTGAATATTACTGAAACTGAATCATAAACATTGAAATTGACATATAAGCTCACTACAAGCGTCTAACTCGTAACAAACCACATTGACATATAAGCTCACTACAAGCGTCTAACTCGTAACAAACCACATTGACATATAAGCTCACTACAAGCGTCTAACTTGTAACAAACCACATTGACATATAAGCTCACTACAAGCGTCTAACTTGTAACAAACCACATTGACATATAAGCTCACTACAAGCGTCTTAACTCGTAACAAACCACATTGACATATAAGCTCACTACAAGCGTCTTAACTCGTAACAAACCACATTGACATATAAGCTCACTACAAGTATCTAACTCGTAACAAACCACATTGACATATAAGCTCACTACAAGTATCTAACTCGTAACAAACCACATTGACATATAAGCTCACTACAAGTATCTAACTCGTAACAAACCACATTGACATATAAGCTCACTACAAGCGTCTAACTCGTAACAAACCACATTGACATATAAGCTCACTACAAGCGTCTAACTCGTAACAAACCACATTGACATATAAGCTCACTACAAGCGTCTAACTCGTAACAAACCACATTGACATATAAGCTCACTACAAGTATCTAACTCGTAACAAACCACATTGACATATAAGCTCACTACAAGCGTCTAACTCGTAACAAACCACATTGTCATATAAGCTCACTACAAGCGTCTTAACTCGTAACAAACCTTCTCGACATATAGATTGTCACAAGAGAAATGCTCAACCGACAAATAGAATATCATTTAAGTTCACTAACTGTTATCATCATTTGGTGTTTGGTTCTGGCAAAATGTGCCTTAACATTGAATTCTGGTGCAGTTTACCTTGACATTCATTTTTGGTACAGTTCGCCTTAATAATAATTTCTGGTACAATTTACCTGGACATTAATTTCTGGTACAATTTACCTGGACAGTCATTTTGGTACAGGTTACATGAGCATTAATTTCTATTCATAAAACCAAACCCAGTTGTTTAATCATTTATCTGTTTCATTGTTTTCAGTACTAAATCCCAGCTGTGCTAAATTCTTTTGCAGAATGACTTGTTCCCCAAAATGGATTGTTGTTTTTGTTCTACAAAAAAAATAACAGCTTCCGCAGTACTTACTGGGTTGTTTATTGACACCAGAAAATAATGAGCACATGGATGGAATGTTTTAAGCATGCTGATACTGTGTGATTTCACAATGAATTTGTGCTTAGCAATGACGGTTAGGAAATTTAAACACCTAAACTTATCTTTATCAGTTAGAGGAAGGAATGAGTTAAATTCATCTTTAGCAGTTAGAGGAAGGAATGAGTTAAATTAATCTTTAGCAGTTAGAGGAAGGAATGAGATAACTCATTTTTAGCAGTCAAAGAAAGGAATGAGATAACTCGTTTTTAGCAGTCAGAGAAAGGAATGAGATAACTCATTTTTAGCAGTCAGAGAAAGGAATGAGATAACTCATTTTTAGCAGTCAGAGAAAGGAATGAGATAACTCATTTTTAGCAGTCAGAGAAAGGAATGAGATAACTCATTTTTAGCAGTCAGAGAAAGGAATGAGATAACTCATTTTTAGCAGTCAAAGAAAGGAATGAGATAACTCGTCTTTAGCAGAAAGAGAGGAAAAGTCAGCGTTCTGGATTCTTTTTGTCTTGCTAGATCTTCAGGCTAGTTGTCAGGATGGATCTCCCAGTCTTTTCCAGGTCAAAGCTCCAAAGATTTTGGCCTCAGTTCTAGCAAAGGTACCGGCTGCTTTTGTGGATTCTCTCAAGGCTAAATTGATGGACCTGGCTACGCTCCTCCCTGGTTACTGCTGATAGAGTAGAATGTTGCAAGACCATATTTCTATTGGTGCATGGTGTCCTAATTTTCCCTGATACCTACACTGTAAGCTGACACTCTCCATCTTAGGCAGGTGAAGAATGCACAAACTCGTGCGCAGTATAAACACAGGTTATGGAAGTCAATTGTAACATTACAGAAAGGAATGTGTTGTGATTGTTGCATATTAAATACAAAAGTTTATTTGAAATGACAACCATGACACAGTATCTGGTGCTATGGTCTTGAGCTTTGACAGTTGTAATGATAACATACCTGGCTTACATGTATATGTGCCTTACAGTTAGTGTACTGTCCCCTTGTGACGAGTTACAGGATATATCGACACCTGTGTTCTGTCTGGTCTTGGGAAAGTGACCAGTTACAGGATGTATCACCTGTGTTCTGGGCCTGGGAAAGTGACCAGTTACAGGATGTATCAACACCTGTATTCTGGTCCTGGGAAAGTGACCAGTTATGACTGTGTGTGTGGTTTATAAAATGAGGAAAGGTGAAGTGGTGACATTATAGGTTTGTCTTTGTTGTAGTTTTTAAAAATGAGCTCAGAAGTATTATTTTACCTGTATTTCATATGTGATATTATCTATGACTTATTTCATATGTGATGTAATCTATGACTTATTTCATATGTGATATAAGCTGTGACTAATTTCATGTGATGTCATCTATGACTTTTTCATATTTGATGTCATCCATGGCTTATGTTGCATGTACCAAGCCTTTCCCCAAGTATATGTCCTGCATCTGGTCTCACACAATCATCACTCATCTTGGCTGATGCTACTGATCAGTGGTCACTTTGCTGTCACACAATCATCACTCATCTTGACTGAAGCTACTGATCAGTGGTCACTTTGCTTGAGATTTTTGTCACCAGTTAATGAAAAGCCAAAGTATATGCAGGACACATATCCAGAGATCCACTTGTATGTATGGGTCACCAGTGATTCATAATTCATGTGAAATTTCCTTGTTGGAATATAGAGAATTCAAAAACAGTAATTCTGAATGGAGTTATTAGATGAACTATTTTACAGTTTCTTGATGATGCCACAGTGACAAATTGAATCTGAAAGTGGGCCATGGATTGAAAAAAAATGATTGAGAATGACTGCTGTTAATATGGTAAATGGCATTAGTACATTTCTAAATGGTTGACTTTGTAAAGTTGATGATTTATGTTTGTGAAACATGTATTTGATGTTTTCTTACAAGTGATAGGTTGTTACAAATGCTGTTTGTGGATTGAGATCATGTCTGCAGAATGATAGTTGAACTGATCACAGTGGTCAGTATAGTTATACAGTGAAATCCCGTTATAACAACTTGGTCCAGACCAACGGAATATGTACGTAGTAAGAAATTCACTTGGTACAGTGCAAACAGTATAGAATAATTATAAATGGAGATTTTGAACAGTTTTATTATATAGGAAATTTGTTATAAAAAATGCACTATAGAGAGATTCCACTGTATTAAGGAATGCAGACCTGACTTTTAGATTGATCTAAAGCCCATAAGTCAAATATTTAGTGGATAAATTACTAGTTCAAAGAAAACATCTGAGATGGACAAGGTGGATGTATCAGAGGGCACAACCAAATCAAGAGACAGAAGATTTGGAGACCTGTTACACCACAACTTTTGGAGTGGAGACATCACTTGATAGTAGATGTTTATTGCTCATGAACTCGTGTGAATGCACTCTGCTAAACTCTCAGCTGGTCGCAGTAGATATAGAATGATATATACGATGATTGTTGCCACTGCTCTCTGGTTAAAAATACCCGTTACTCTGTCCAGCAGGTTCTACGTATAACTCATAACACTTAACAGTCTATTGTCTATCCCCAGGGGAATGATGCTTGATCGCATTCACACATGCCGTTAAGCGTAGGGAAGCTGAAGCTGTCGTTACAAGACTAGATGTGTCGCCATGGTTGCATTTAGTC
Organism: Meghimatium bilineatum; assembly: GCA_034231615.1. NCBI lineage: Eukaryota > Metazoa > Mollusca > Gastropoda > Stylommatophora > Philomycidae > Meghimatium > Meghimatium bilineatum. Next base: position 29,343,609 of record CM067307.1, read on the forward strand.
CATATTTGTTCAAGGCCATCTTTATGTTTTCAATCTATCATTTTCTTTGTCTACCTTTGGCTTTATGCCAGTACATTCTTTTGTTATATGCTCTCATTGGTATTTGGTTTGGGTTCATTCTCATAAGGTGACCGAACTATTTTACTTGCTGTCTCTCAAAATGTTCCATACATGATATTATACCAACTCTTTTCCTAATTTCTTCATTTCTTAATTCATCTAGTTTAGTAATCATTGCAGCTTTTCTCAGACACTTCATTTCACATTTTCCTCTACTGCGAGGCTGTTAAAGACCATGTTTGACATTAGTAGCACAGTGTTGGTATAAAATTTGTAGATATATCTGTTTTTTAATTTCCATCTTGATCTTTGGGTGAAGAAGTAATGATGAAAGTAGATAGGTGACTGTGTTTGCTTTCTAGCACCTTGTTTCTATTTCTCTCTATAGTCGTCCATTCTCTGGTTAGTCTTTCATGATATCAAATAAATTCTTAAAATGTCAGTCTTGATATGTCTTCAGTTTCAGTATTGCTTCAGTAACAGGCATTTGTCAAATAACTTCAGTACGTTCTCTGTGATAGTTCTCACGCTCAAGTCGACTAGCAGGATGCAGTCCGGAGAATGAAATGCAGTGTGTCATGGTTTACAGCTTAGAGATGATATCTGAACCTTTTCTGCCTGGCACATCCAACTTCAGCATGGCTTCTAAGTTACTGTGACCCTATATGGAATGAGACAGCCAACTCAACCACAAAATCTCTTTAGTTGCCCCTTATGACATGCTTGGAATGTAAACAATTTTGCTATTCTGTAATCCCATTTTTGGCCAACCCACCCCTTTCCCCAACTATTCAACAACTGTTAAGAATTCGTGGACTGGGCCCCTCGCTATGAATGTCAAAAAATGTTATTTCTCCTCTCCATCCTCACCCCTTCCCGAACCAGAACAAAATTTATCAGAAGTCACTAAGATAACTTCCTTGTTGGATAGAATCTCTGCATGAGGTTGCAGGAATGCTCATAACTTCCGTGTTGGATAGAATCTCTGCATGAGGTTGCAGGAATGCTCATAACTTCCTTGTTGGATAGAATCTCTGCATGAGGTTGCAGGAATGCTCATAACTTCCTTGTTGGATAGAATCTCTGCATGAGGTTGCAGGAATGCTCATAACTTCCGTGTTGGATAGAATCTCTGCATGAGGTTGCAGAAATTCTCTGTCTCTATCCTCTTGCTGGAAATACTTGTCCTATAATGCCCATTCTTGCTTATTGATGGCGCTACCACTTGTCATAGTTATAAAGTAAAGTAACATATAGCATTTATTAATGCCGTAGGGGTGCAAGATGTTAGCGATCTCACATTTCAGAGACTCTGCAAATGAGGGCGGTAACCATCTCTTCTCCCTCGCAGTCTTTACTTCCCGAATTAATCCGGTACCCATTTAAGGCTGGGTTGACCCGGGAGCCGTTGCGATCTGAAAAACATTTCCGCCTCAATTGGGGAATGAGCCCAGGACCACTCATATGCGAAGCCATTGAGCTAACCACTGCGCTAACGCTGTCATAGTTATAAATCCCAGTGAAAGAATAGAAATTAGTTTGATAGACTGACCTAACACTAATTGTCAAATAAGAATTCAGGAATACAGACAAATCCTGTTATAATTACTTTATCTGGACCCATGAAATATGTTTGTAATGATAGAAATTTGTTATATAATAATAATAATAATAAAGTCCATAACAAGTCATGGTAATGGGGGTGTCATATTAAGAAATTTGATGCAGACAGATCTCCACGTATCTCTACCATCATGATGAGTTGGAAGCTCCACACCCTGTCCAGTCCATGACATTATCTAGCCAAGGATAACATTTGTTATATAGAGTACAAACAATAACAAGTAAATATAATTGGGGATTTTGGAAAGTTTTATTCAATAGGGATTCCACTTTACTCTAGTTTAATATATATATATATATAATTATAATACTCTAGTTTAATATATATATATATAATTATAATTATAATAATCTAGTTTAATAGAAATTAAATTAAAACTGCGCAAAAATAAAAATCAGTTTGATTGTTGGTGAGAAACCATCATCATATAGCTGGGAAAATTCTCATGCCCAGCTGACCGATCCATCAGACGTATACAAGTGTATACATTCAGTGTCCCAGTAATTTGTTGTTTGTGCGGTCTTCAGATCTTTCTAGAGAAGGGCCACTTTCTGTCCTCTCTGTTGCCCATTTCCATCATAGCACAATGTTCACTGGCAGCAAAGACTTCCTGCAAGACTGCATTACACTAAGCCAGTTACAGGAGGAGCACTGACACACAGAGACGGATATCCACATAAAGCTGTATGGGAGCACTAATGGGCTTTCATATACAGCAGAATTTATTAAGAAAATCTGATTTGCTGTGAAGAACAGTAAACCTGACTTGCTTTGTAGACATGTTAAATTGTTTGGGAACAGAAAACCTGGACTTGCTGTGTTGGTTGGTTGGTTGCTGATCCAGCGGTCCATGGGCTCATGCCCTTTGACCTAATGCCATTAGATGGCATTATATTGCTGGGAAGTCTGTGGATTTTCGGCCCACCCCGGGACAGAGCCAGAGAATAACTATCACACCTCCAGGAAGGTAGGTTTCAACCTATGCACTGCTCCTAGCCACTGTAGCCAAGATAGGGTTCACTGTGCTCATTCCCCGCCACCAGTTGACTACTGGTTATGCCGAACTTCTCTATTGCTCCAGGCATGCAACCAAATGTTCAAATCAAAAGGATTGTCACGTCCTGAGTCACTGTGCCTCTATGATGGGCCTCAGCCATAGGAAAAACAGTGATGTCAGTTTCCTCCTCCTCAGTGCTGCACAGTACATCTCTGGCTCCCTCCCAACCACAGAGGGTGCATACATATATATTCAGGCAAACATGTAAAACATTTCAACAAAAAAACAAAATCATAATTGTATAGATGACGTGCCATGAAGCTTCTATAAGAAGATAACCTCAATATAACGGCATGTCATCCACTAACGTTTTCTTTTGCATGGATGGTATGTCTAGTGGGCCATTGGTGAGACCCACAGACGCAACCACATGCGTGACTTGCTGTGTAAACATGTTATTACATGTGTAAGCCTGATGTAAACTTGTGAATAAGAAAAAGAAGGCCATAACATGAACATTGTCTCATTCAGTCATTGTCTTTTTCATCATTTTGTTGTGCACCTATTTCTGCCCTAATGAGCTCAGCTTTGTCTCTTTTCATCACTGTGCCATCTGCTATGGAGTTTTCTGCCACTGTGACAGCTCTTTCATTGTCTCTGTCTCCCATGTGGTTAACCATCAGGTTAGTAGATTCATGTGATACTTGAAACATAATTGAGAAGAGTGGCCCACTCCTTATCATTCAATCTGGTACATATTTCCCATAAAATCTGCAATCAAGCAATATCAATGCCAAATAGTGTGCATTGAAATTCTCACTAGCTGAGTATAGCAAACCATTTATCAGAGCAACTGGGGCTCGGCTAGTTTCCAAGTAGAGGAAGAGCTGATGCATTAACTGTGCACGTGTGGTTTATGTATAATGCTGTTTGTTACTTCTGAAAATTAAATGTGTAAGCTCGACTTGGTCTCAATGGATCTGTCTCTAAGAAAGAGATTCAGCAGGCAGAAACATAGTGTTTTATTCTACCAGTCTTGGACTGGCATAGTTGTTTGTAAGCGACAAGTAGGTGCCATAGCTATGTTTCCACGATATCGCTATGGCTGCTGGGATTCACTTCTCACAGGCTGCTATATGCCTTCCCTGAGCTGCATGGTGCAGCCATGTCAGTAAAGGTAAAGATATGTGCATGGCAGCAACCTGCCTGTGGGGATGAAGATAACTCTTCATGTTCTAAGCCGCAGCAACTATTAGGTGGGATGGCCAGTTCCCTTCCTTGAGTCATGTCAGTATGCATCTTCCCATTCATGTCAAATATGGCGTAGTTGGCTAGGCTGTCAATGAACAGAACCTTAAATCTAGGATTGTGAAACAACCAAATTCCAATTGACAAACACCCATTTCCCAACAAGAACGTACAGAAAACATTGGCTTCAGTACCGCAAGGTCACAATGGGAAACAAAATTGGCTCATACCTAAATGGTGCGCCAACAGGAAAAACTGTTGTCTGACATAGACATAATCGGTCTAAGATCAACTTTACTGACACCTGTTTCCCAACACTGCAGTACATAGAAATTTGGGTCCTGTATTCTAAGGGCACTGTGGGTGATGAATTGTCATAGATGAAAAATCGAAGCACAGACCATAATTGAAAGACCATCACAGGCAAACGAGGCGTGTGGGAAATGCTAGTTTAAAGCTAACTTCCATGAAATTGAAAATAACACTAAATGTTTGGTTTTCATTTAAAAATATATCTGGCAACCCGTACAAATTTTCTAGGTGTCTGTTTTTAAGTATCTCACTCTGGGAGGCCTGTATAAGTTTGTGTGTACATATTGTAAATTAGATTTATTATTGAAGTATTTTCTGACAAGTCTTTAGCCAAATATTAATAGAAACTACTGTCATTATATTCCTGTTATGATTTGTAAATAGTGAGCCTCTTTCATTTTTGGTTGTGCTTTTTTTCTTTTGGGACATGAGGGAAACATGCCATTTGTGGCTATATTTTCATATTGTAGTCTGTAAGCTCGATTTATCATAGTATTTTTACTAAAGTATCACCACTTTAAAATTTCTGTCATTCACTTCATTCTGTCATCACACACATCAACCCTACCATTCAGGTTTGTCTGTGTACTGCCATGACACACATCAACCCTACCATTCAGGTTTGTCTGTGTTCTGCCATGACACACATCAACCCTACCATTCAGGCTTGTCTTTGTTTCTCACCTCATTCTTGGTAATCTCAGTTTCGTCCCATTTCAAAGGATAGAAATACTTTTTGCCACTACTTAAATATATGTTTCACAGCCTTAAATACTTCTGGAAATATGCTTGCTCTGATCAGATGTAATGTAGCTTTACTGCTGGTGCCTTGCTCAATTTTTTTCTCCATTTACGCTAGTTTTGATATTTCATCTTGTCTCTTCATTTTTGCTGATTCCCGAACTGATTCCAGTCTGCAGTATTGTCTCAAATGTTGTCAATCTTGTCACTGTCAAACGTCACTTGTCCTGTTGTTACATATTTCATTGTTGCTGTAACATGCTACCTGTCCTGTTATTGCATATTTTATTGTCACTGTTACATGCCACCTGTCCTTTTATTGCATATTTTGTTGTCACTGTTAGACACCACTTGTCCTGTTATTACATATTTTATTGTCACTGTTACATGCCAACTGTCCTGTTATTGCATATTTTGTTGTCACTGTTAGACACCACTTGTCCTGTTATTACATATTTTATTGTCACTGTTACAAGCCACCTGTCATTTTATTACATATTTTATTGTCACTGTTACAAGGCACTTGCCCTTCTATTGCATATTTTGTTGTCACTGTTAGACACCAATTGTCCTGTTATTGCATATTTTATTGTAACTTTTGCACATGACTTGTCCTGTTATTGTGCACTTTACCTGTCTTATTAATTTTGCATATATGTTCTCTTCATATGGTGCCGGAGCTATGTTCTCTTCATATGGTGCCGGAGCTATGTTCTCTTCATATGGTGCCAGAGCTATGTTCTCTTCATATGGTGTTTCTCTGTATGATGGTGGAATTATTAATGTTGCTTGTAGAAGATGTTGTGGTATACAATCAAGTTATGGGCAACTATCTGCTGTACATTTCATCATTTGCTGAACAAGACTGAGCCCAGTAGGCTGCAGTACCCATCCAATTACTCACTACTCATTATCTTTTTATCTTATCACATATTTTACTTACACTCTTATCAGATTTTTGGTTATCCTCTTATCACATATTTTACTTATCCTCCTATCACATATTTAGGTTATCCTCCTATCACATACTTTGGTTATCCTCCTATAACATACTTTGGTTATCCTTCTATCACATACTTTGGTTATCCTCCTATCACATAGTTAGGTTATCCTTCTATCACATATTTTACTTATTGTTACTGATACATATGATTTACTGTTCCATCCTATCACACTGGCCTACCAGACAAACCATCATGCTACATTATATTTCTAATAGATGGCATGACTAGCTACATGATACTTCTATTAGATGACATGACTAGCTAAATGATACTTCTATTAGATGACATGACTAGCTAAATGATACTTCTATTAGATGACATGACTAGCCAAATGATACTTCTATTAGATGACATGACTAGCTAAATGATACTTCTATTAGATGACATGACTAGCTAAATGATACTTCTATTAGATGACATGACTAGCTAAATGATACTTCTATGAGATGACATGACTAGCTAAATGATACTTCTATTAGATGACATGATTAGCTAAATGATACTTCTATTAGATGACATGATTAGCTAAATGATACTTCTATTAGATGACATGACTATACAATATGTGAGTTTTCTTTCATCCAACTTTCATCTTCACTTATATGTTTCTTATTGTATATCCTTTTCCTCCCCCTCCCAATGGATTCAATGTATGTCATGTCTTGTCTCAATTTCTTACTTTTGTTTTATATCAAATAATCTCTATGAATGACGAAGAGATGCGGGGCAGCAGACATTGCACCTTAGTTCCTTCTGTGACAGACTCCTAGGTGGTGGAAAATACTAGATGTATTATTGCTTCAGACGAGCCAAGAAATCCAATGGAAGAATGATGAACTAGTTGGCCCAGAAGTATATTTTACACTCCTGGCAGGATGTGATGATTCTGAGATACTGCTTCAATGGGCTGCCTTCCTTTGAGACCAACATATCCATATATAAATTGTCCAACACAACCTCACCTTTGAAACAACGAATCTTTCTGTCTGATAGACTGGTCTATCAGGAGCTGTCTGCTCACTACTAAAAAGATTGCTTAATCATCCCACATATTTTTCCACATTGTTCTGTTCTCAAGCCGTATTGCATCCTGCTTTCACAATGGGTGCTGCAGGTCTTATAGAATCCTGGTTTTTCCATAGGTATTGCATATCTTGTAGCGTCCTGCCTCCACTATAGGTGTCACAGATCTTGTAGCCTCCTGCCTCCACCATAGGTGTCACAGATCTTGTAGCCTCCTGCCTCCACCATAGGTGTCACAGATCTTGTAGCCTCCTGCCTCCACCATAGGTGTCACAGATCTTGTAGCGTACTGCCTTCACTATAACTACTGCAAATCTTGTAGCATTCTGCATTCACCATAGGTGCCACAGATTTTGTAGCATTCTGCCTTCACCATAGGTGTTGCAGATCTTGTAGAGTTCTGCCTTCACTATAGATGTTACAGATCTTGTAGTGTCCTGACTTTTACCATTAGGTATTGCAGATTTTATATCATCCTGCCTTCACCATAGGGCACATTTTGTTGAATGTTTTTATATTTCCAAAATGGTATTGTATATTTTTTTGTACATATTGGCACTGTAAATATTTATGCCACATACAGGACACTTCATATGTGTGTATATACTCCAAGAATTTTGTGCGAAAACTATAACATAACTAGGATATGTGTGTTTATACCACTAATGTGTTTCTGATCAATGCATTTGTGTTTTGTTCAATAATTGAATGATTTAAAAACTGTATTACTGGTAAATTGATTAAATTGAAATTATATTGATTAGAAACAAAATATGGAATATGAGAAATGGATGATTACAAATCATGGTTATCAAGGTTAGATTGTTAAGGGGAAATAGTGGCAGTGGATTCGATTATGGAAAATGCAAATTCATAAATAAATGGATTATGAAAAATAAATGTAGATGTCGTCTGTATTAGATTCCTGCAGATTAGCAGGATGTAGTCCTGAGAATGTTCTCATACTCCTGCAGGTTAGCAGGATGTAGTCCTGAGAATGTTCTCATACTCCTGCAGATTACCAGGATGTAGTTCAAGAATGGAATGCGTTATGTCAAAGTTTACAGCTCATATGTGATATCTTTGTCTTTTGGTCTGACACATCAAACTTCAGCATGGCTTCAGGGTCACTTTTACTCTCCATGGGATAGGACAACTAACTCTACCCCACCCACTTAAATAAACTAAGATTGGTCCCATCACCACTGTGCCTTTGTGGGCAGGCAGAACAGACTGCTGAACATATCCTGCAAGATTGCAATACACTAAACCAGTTAAGGGAAGAACACTGGCCCACAGAGATGGATATCCACAGAAAGATGTATGGGAGCACTGAGGAGCTTTCAAATACAGCAGCATTTATTAGGGTAGCAGGACTTGCTGTGTAGACATGTCAAACTCCGAACGAGAAGAAGAAGACTCTACCCCACAACCTCCTTAGTCGCCCCTTATGATATGCTTGGCAGGTAAGTGGCACACACATTTGTGCACCCTGAGCTAGAAGCTGTAGTGTAGACCTGGTTGCCATGTGCTGAAATGGATGATTAGAGATTATAGATTGTTATCGGGTACTGTGTGGCAACAAATTATTGGAAAAGAGAATTATTAAATATTCTGCGTTCATTCTCAAGCTCCTGCAGACTAACAGGATGTAGTCTGGAGAATAGAACTATATTATCTCATGGTTTTTCAGCTTGGCTGTGATATCTGCGTGTGTGTTCTGACACATCCAACTTCAACATGGTTTATCCATGCTTTGACCCACAGGCTCATGCCTTTTGACCCAATGTCATAGTGTTGAATCTGTTTTGTTCCATATAATGTTTGATTTAACTGGCTTTGGTGGGAGAAAGTATTTTCAAATACCATCCAGCACTTGACATTTAATCTTAAGCGCTCCGGCTGTAGAATGCGTTCGACAAGTTTACACTAAAATATCTGCGGTCGAGTGTACAAGCCCCACAAAGGCCCCCATGCTAGGTCCTCTGTAATTAATAAAAGAAGCACCAATTTTTAAATTTCGGTTACCAGATTATTTGAAATCTGGCAAGTTATTCAATTGACTTCCATTTCTTCTGCAAATGTAGTGGCAACATGACCAAATCTTACTAAATATTGAATTTTTCACAATATCTTGACAATTTCAAACCCAGCAGCGCCATGATGTGAATTGGGTTTTATAGACTTTTGTTTTATCATATTTTCATTAAAATCATTATGGATTATTCTTCTGAAAAAGTATTCCTGAGAGATAAGTTGATAATCACACTAGAAAATACATTAGACCATGTGGTTTCGTATATTTGGACTCTATAAATCAACTGTTTTATATCGGTCAGTTTTGGAGTAGATCTAGATTTATAGAAGGATTTTATGACTAACCTGTATGTTTATTCATTTTTTCCAGTGAAATTATGACAATTTGACCATAATTACTGTTGAATTAGGTATGTAAATAGTGTTGCCACTCCAAAATATTTCCAAAAAAAGTCACATTATTTACTACTGTTATTTCAATTTTTTTGTTATAATTTTTTGGAATTTTAGAAAAAAATATCTTTACGACTTTCTCAAATGTCTCATACCACACACACACACAAACAAAACGTACACCAATATATGCAGGATTTAATTCTTTTTTATATGTACAAATATTTTAAAAATATCTCTAACAACAAAAAAGTTTTAGCATTTTCAAAACAGTCACCACCTAGTACTAAAAAATAATCCAGCAGCAGGAGAAAAGTTTTTTTTTTTTTCCAGCGTGCTAAAGGTTAAACAAGTGGTGGTCAACAGTTTTATGAGGATGAGTGCACTACCATCTCAGTAGATTGCATTCTGGTTGTATTCAACCGTACATGTTGAGTGGAAGTCAGAAGACTGTACATGTTGAGTGGAAGTCAGAAGATTTTACATGTTGAGTGGAAGTCAGAAGGTTGTACATGTAAAGTGGAAGTCAGAAGATTGTATAATAGCCTATCATGCCCAGGAGGTTGATGTCCGTACAATAGTCTATCATGCCCAGGAGGTTGATGTCCGTACAATAGCCTATCATGCCCAGGAGGTTGATGTCCGTACAATAGTCTATCATGCCCAGGAGGTTGATGTCCGTACAATAGTCTATCATGCCCAGGAGGTTGATGTCCGTACAATAGTCTATCATGCCCAGGAGGTTGATATCCGTACAATAGTCTATCATGCCCAGGAGGTTGATATCCGTACAATAGTCTATCATGCCCAGGAGGTTGATATCTGTACAATAGTCTATCATGCCCAGGAGGTTGATGTCTGTACAATAGTCTGTCATGCCCAGGAGGTTGATGTCCTTGGGCTGGTCATATATTTGTAGATTTCTCTCCCACTATTTCTTTTTGCACATCTGTTTAACTAAGTCTCTCTGTTCACAGATTTAATCTTTTTAACTATGTACATGGTCATTAGTGTATATGGCTGTTTGTGTCTTGCTCCCTACTTTACTAGTCTGTCCGCCTTGCCATTCCCAGGTACGTTTGAATGGCCAGTTATCAATTTCATAACAATATTGACTTTATGAGAGGTTGGCATAGTTATGTATTTGAACTAGTTCAGGCTTGCAATGTCCACCACATTCTAGAGGTTGAAGAGCAAATATTGAGTCTGTAAAGATCACATTTTTGACATTTGGTAGAAAGCTACCATAATATGACATGAATCTACTGCCCAGGTAATGCTGGTGTTTGCAGTGGTGAGAGAGCAGACAGGCTTGCATCTAAGACACCATACATGGTGAGTTGGCACACCATACATGGAGTGTTGGCACACCATACATGGAGTGTTGGCAAAGGATAAACGAGATGAGTTAAAACTGCTTCAAGAGCAAATGGTAAATGTAGATACCTCGATTGATGATGTATCTCTGTGGAGATGTGGGAAATTCAATATTAAATGTGTACAATTAGAACTATGCTTGCATTTCAGAATGTGTACAGTTAAAGCTATGCTTGCATTTCAGAATGTGTATAGTTAGAACTATGCTTGCATTTCAGAATGTGTACAGTTAGAACTATGCTTGCATATGAAAATTTGTACTAGTAGAATTTGTGCTTGCATATCAGAACGAGAAATGTGGTCAACCAGCAAGCCACGGAAGTCATAACTCTTATCTATTAGCCTGTGTGTACACAGCATGTGAATTCTTCTCAGAAATGTATTGACAGAATGTGAGTTATGGATAATGTGTTCACAGAATATGATTTCTGGGAGATTTGTTCACAGAATGTGAAATTTCAGAAATGTGTTCACAGAATGAGAGTTATTGATGTGTTTACAGAATGTGATTTTTTTTTGGGAGATGTGTTCACATAATGTGAAATCTCAGAAACGTTTTCACAGATGTGATTTCTGGGAGATTTGTTCACAGAATGTGAACATGATGTAGTGGGCTTATGTGTCCCTTGCACCAAATGCTAACTTGAATCTGGATTTGGTGACAACGTGTTATATAGATTCTGTGATAATATTAAGAGATTTGTTTGCAAGTTGCATGTAGTTAGATATTGTCAAACCTCGGTGACATTGTTCAAATATGCTTGTTTTATTAAAACTGCGTGATGTGAGGGCTGCCTCACTCAAATATTGTCTCTTGTTTCATTTAGAATGTTGATGGTGGTGGTAGATGGATGAACTACAAGTTGATCCCTATGCCAGGAAGTGGAATTTTCCTTTGAGCTCCAAAAACATTTCGGGGTACCGGGTATTCTTCTTCTTCTGCATTCATTCTCAAACTCCTGCAGATTAGCCTGAGAACGGAATGTGTTGTGTCTTAAATTACAGCATTGCTGAGATATCTGCACCTTTTGATCTGACATATCCAACTTCTGCATGGCTTTGTGTCACTTTGACCAAATATTGGATGGGACCACCAACTTCATCCCATGACCTACTTAGTCGCCTCTTGTGAGATGTAAGGAGGGTAAAGAGTGTTGCTATTCTTTGCTCCTCTCTCAGGCCCCAGCAACACATGCTGATATTCTTTTTCATAAGGAAGCTTTCCAGATTTATTTTTTGTTCAAATCACTTCTAGATTGGTTATTTTTTGTTCAAATCACAGATAGATGGCACTTTGACTGGGTGTGACTGAAGGGGGGTGTGGAGGTATGCTGCAGATAGATGGCACTTTGACTGTAGAGGGGGGGGGGGTGTGGAGTTATGCTGCAGATATAATGATTGATGTGTTCCTTCAGCAGGCTTTATTACAGTAGAGGACAAGTAATTTCCTTAGTCCCCCCCTTTCTACATGCATGGTAAATCTCCTAGGTATAAAAGAAAGCTCAGAAACCTCCCCATTGCACACAAAAAGTTAGAGGTAATCACTCGTAATTCCTAGGGTTCTCATACAAACAACTTCCATGGTAGATGGCAGTGTATTATTTATGTGCATGCGTTCTCAACCTCTCACTGAATCTCTCTTAAAGCAGGGCAATGGTCATATTAGATTTCCAGCAGAATGTAGTACAGAGAACCAAAGATGTCTTCTATTTTCTGTTTTATTTTCGCCAGTGACCAGACAAGTCTGACTTCAACATTGATAATGTTAAGTATTCTTACAACTTCAAGTGAACTGTTGACTTCTGTAACCATATCACTAGTGGGCCAGTCATACGAGACAACTAGTTCACATACATATACGCTGGTCACCAAGCTCTAAACTATGCACGCCACTCATGCTTGACCTGTTTTTCCTGCTGTCTTGTGTCATAATCAACATAGCCACAGACACCCACATCAGTCCTACTATTCATTTCTGCACTTTTGGGACCCAGCAATACATGAGTTGTCTTTTATGCTAGTTTACACCGTCTTTATGGAAAGTCACATTCAGCCTACGTGTTTTAGTTGTATATGTGATCTCGGTTGGAGGATATTTCTAAAAATCACTAGTTGTATCATGGCACTGTCATCTCGGTTGGAGGATAGTTATAAAAATTATGAGCAGATTCAATATCGCACGTCAGAACAATAACAAAAAGTGATAATATAGACCTACTGATAACACGTTAGTCATGAACCACAAGAAACCATCACATTTGTAATATAATTATTTTATTTCATGTAACATTCACAAATAAATAAATATTACTAAAATTATAACGTAAAATCTGTATTTTACAGTATCAAAAATTTTATCTTTGTACACGATAATGAATTTATGCTTGGAAAAAAAGTATATATATATTATAAGAAACGTTACATATATGTTTCACAGAAAGTGATATTTACAGGTCTTAGAACTCGAGCTTTTGACATGAAAGAAATGAATTTTAGAGATAAGTCAAAGTTATGACTTAACAAAATATAATTCAAAATTATAAATATCAGAAATTCTTGTTCTTTATAACCAAATAAAGCGAAACACCCTATAGCGCATCCTGTTATAGCACATTTTCCTTATAACATCAATGATATTTAATCTTTTTGGTTTATATATAGCGAATTTCTGTTATTACATTAAATATTTTGTTGGGCCGGACCGAGTTGTTATAATGGGATTTGTCTGTGTAAGGATTGGTCCGGACCAAGGTGTTATAATGGAATTTGACTGTGTAAGAATTGGTCCGGACCAAGTTGTTATAATGGGATTTCACTGTGTTAGGTTTGGTCCAGATCGAGTTTTTATAATGGGATTTGACTGTAGGGATTGATTCGGACCAAGTTGTTCAAATGGGATTTGACTGTATAAGGATTGATCCGGACCAAGTTTTTATAATGAGATTTGACTGTGCAAGGATTGGTCCGAACCAAGTAGTTATAATGAGATTTGACTGTGCAAGGATTGGTCCGAACCAAGTAGTTATAATGAGATTTGACTGTGTAAGGATTGGTCCAGACCAAGTTGTTATAATGAGATTTGACTGTGCAAGGATTGGTCCGGACCAAGTTGTTATAATGAGATTTGACTGTGCAAGGATTGGTCCGGACCAAGTTGTTATAATGAGATTTGACTGTGCAAGGATTGGTCCGGACCAAGTTGTTATAATGGAATTTGACTGTGCAAAGATTTGTCCGAACCAAGTTGTTGTAATTGGATTTGACTGTGCAAGGATTGGTCCGGACCAAGTTGTTATAATGAGATTGACTGTGTAAGGAGTAGGCCTATTATGATTTCCGTGGGTTTTATAACTCGTTTTCCATTTTGTGTAAACCTTGATAGTACGCAACTACATGTGCATGTACCAGAGACTACACAGTGTGTGTATACCCCTGGACAACAAATAATTCCAACTCTAGCAGAAAGTGTAGACAGCAGTTTACAGCTGTAACATTTGTGTTAGAGTGGCGGACAACAGACTAGGAATAGGTAAACAATATCAACTTGTACATCAGCTTGAAATAAGTTAGACATTTAATCACTTGTCCACTCACTCACTTTCCAATGATCTAATTCACCTATTCACCCCCCCCCCCCTAATACACACACTCACTTTCGCAATGAATAACCAAATCCTTCACCGGATATCGTTTCTGAGAACTCAGCTCATCCAACGTTTTCATTGGTCATTGCGTATACAGTATTTGGTGTCATCACCTTTCCCCAGGTGAATTATGTTTGAAAGTATCAATACTTGCCGTTAAGTGTAGGGATGGAAGCCTTAGTTGTCATTCCAAGACCATATGTGGTCCAGTCCTCAGCTAATAAAAAGCACGGATCAGTCAAATAGTCTGACAATATACGTAGAAGGACTTGGAATAACTCTTACGCACTGCACATTTGGAACTGGAGAGCATGTTTATCATTCAAATATGTACATGGAAAACAATAATTATGGCGCTGGTTTCACAGTTGGTAGTAGCTCCTACAAGTTATATAATATCCATTGTAAGTTGGATTCTACTTGCAGTTTCGTAACAGACTCCCTCAGTAAAGCCTCATATCAGATGCTGAATATGATACGTTTTGTAGAGAAATTCCTATTAGATTTTAGTATGCGTTTATTTATATGAAATGTCCTCTGCAGAACGTTGATCTTACTACCATTCTGTAAGGCCCTCTTTCTGAGCAAGTTGTCCAGCATCGTCCAATCTTATGTTCATCATCATCATCAAGTGCCGTCTCCGCAACGAAGGTTGGCTGCAACGTATCTCCAACATCTCCTGTCTCTTGTCTTGGTGGTGCACTCTGCTAGACTGTAACCTGTCTATCGTGTAATGTTACTCTCCCACTTGTATCTCTGCCTACCTCTTGCTCGCTTCCCTTTGACTTTACCCTCAAGTAAGGTCTTCAATAGGGTGTCATGTCTTTTAATGTGTCCAAAGTATTTTATTTGCCTGATCTTTATTTCTCTTAGTAGTTCTTTCTTCATATTAAGTGTCTTTAGCACCTCTTTATTTGTTTTCTTCTCTTTCCATGATGTTCTCCCTATTCTTCTATATACCCACTGACATGAATCTTATGTTCAGTCAGGTCTTAAGTATCCTGGTTTCATTATAATCTTGGACTTCCTCTTATTCTCTGTTCCAGAACTTTTTTCTCCATCATTAATCTTTCTAAACCATCGTGTCTTTTCATTTATTTGAATTATGTTAGCTTGAACTTTTTTAAATATTCTTTATGGACCAGTCTTTTTCTTTGTTCAGATCTTCGCGGACATCTGCGTTAGTTCTTCTTTCTATCAATTATATTCTTAGGACCTTTCTTTAACATTTCATTTGAAATATCTTTTCCATTGCGGATGTAAATGCCCAATCTTCACAACATGTTTGCTCTACAGGCAAGATATGGCTGCGATTCAGAATGTATTTATTATTAAACTACTAAAGAAGCATCCAGGAGTTATACCAAAAATTCTATAGGGGTAAGATGAATGAATATTATTTAACATAAATCTACATCACGGGGGAGGGGGGGTGTAATAGAATCAAGAACAAGACTTGTGTGCACAGCTAAATAGAGAAGCTGAAAACAGGAAACAGTTGATTGAAATTATCAGTCAACTTCAACACCAGTTAACGACTGATCTTTTGAGAACACGTAGCTAGAAAACTGTGAATTCCGCATTTTTACCTTTGGGAGATGCCAGAAGGCTGCTTTTATGACAAAGGTCGCGTGCCCTTGCTATCGACACGCCATGTACAGGGTGAGTTTTAAAAAAAAATTTACTTTGTCAGACAGAAAGAAGCCGAGTATTACTGAATGTTGAACACTGGACCACACGACTTTAAGATCATCGCTCTAACTTCTCAGTCATTCACAACATACAATGAGACAGTCAAGTGATATCTGCTCGTCTCAGCGTCTACAATGAGACAGTCAAGTGATATCTGCTCATCTCAGAGTCTACAATGAGACAGTCAAGTGATATCTGCTCCTCAGAGTCTACAATGAGACAGTCACGTGATATCTGCTCATCTCAGAGTCTACAATGAGACAGTCACGTGATATCTGCTCATCTCAGAGTCTACAATGAGACAGTCACGTGATATCTGCTCATCTCAGAGTCTACAATGAGACAGTCAAGTGATATCTGCTCATCTCAGCGTCAGCTTCAGACTTACTAACATTACAGATCCTGCAACATGACAAAAACAATAAATGATTGCATTAGGAAATCGTAAGCTAGTGATAACAGAGGCTCACGATATGCCGAAGGCAACTGAAATGTGGCTTTTGTGGTAATGATAAAAATTCCATGGACAGCCAAGTAAACTAACGTGAAAGTCCTCAGCAGTCCTGGTATAAAAAGACATTATAGCAACAATTAGAATCAGTCAAGATTTTTGATATCATATGATGAGAAAAGTAAAACTTGAAAATTTAGTAACAACTGGAAAGATCAAGGGGAGAAGAGACAGAGGAAGACAAAGAGAGAAATTTTGGGATGGGTTGCTATTGTAATACAAAATGATAACAGATGAACATATTAACAACACAAGAGATAGAGAGTTGTGAAGAAACATGATCGCCTACGCCACTCATCAGTACATGTGATTGATTGGTGTTACCACCCATATTATGCTGTGAGTACTACTCACATTTTACAAATACATCATTATATGACGACACATTATATGATGACACATTATATGATGACACATTATATGACACATTATATGATGACACATTATATGACGACACATTATATGACACATTATATGACGACACATTATATGACACATTATATGATGACACATTATATGATGACACATTATATGATGACACATTATATGACGACACATATGACCAATTATATGACACATTATATGACACATTATATGACATTATATGATGACACATTATATGACACATTATAACTGGAACTGAACTGTAGACATACATTTATATGTGGTATAACGCTAAAATAATATATACATTGTGATTTTAAATATTTTACGGTATTCCGAGATCAAAATGGATATCAAACAAGCTTATTGTATTGAACAGATAGAAAATGATCAGAATAAAATCAACATTTGTTGACATATATATATATATATATAATCTGTAAAAAATTTTATCAATTCCTTATGTCACAATCAAAGATATGGGGTGGGTGTGCCCTCAACGTATGTACAGCCCTTCAATCAAAACAAATAATGAACTTATCATATTAAACAAGGTTTCCAATAAAGGTAAAAAATAAATATGGAAGAACAGTCAATCTTGGTTATACAAAGCGTTGTTCAAATGTACACTTCGTGGAGCAGTTAGTTAGTTTGTTTCTTTCGTGCCGCAGGCGGCATAGGGCAGAGGTTTTGATTCTCCATGCGTTCTGCAGTTTTAGTTCTTGTATGGTCCTGCAGCCTCTTATTTCCCCTTTTTTAAGTATGGTGTTCTTTAGGGTTGCTTTACACCTTAGTTTTCTTTTACCCTCAGGTGACCACATATGGGCTTGTTGGTTTATTCTGTTTTCATCTAGTCTTAAAACGTAACTCAGGTATTTCCATCTGCGTTTTCATATGATGGTTGAAACATATTCTTGGTGTGTTTTGTTTCTTAAATCACTATTTGTGACGATCACTCCATTTTATGTTCATCAATTTCCAGATACATTTGTTTTCGAAGCTATTCACTTTCTGGTCTGTTGCTTGAGTTGATTTTCAGCGTTCACTTCCATGGAGCAGTATTACTGATATAAGACAGCAGAATATGTATGTAGAAGTAAATGTTACACTCCCAAGATAAATAATTCACTGCAAATCCACAATTCACTAATCATATGCTGAATTATTAATCATTTAGGTGCTGTTCACTCAGAATAATCGTTCTATATATTTATCCAAGAAATGATGAGGGTGATTCACTGATAGGAAATTCAAAAACTTAAAAAGTGAATCTTTTCATTAACAATGTCTGAACGTTATAATTTTCACATAGATTCTACTTTAACTTTTCGAAAATAAAGGTTTTTCAACAGTACCCTTATCCTAATTTGATTATAATTTATCAGTGAATACAGTTTTTATATATACTGTCTGTAACAGTCAAAGAATCGAAACTAGTTTTGTATATACTGTCTGCAACAGTCAAAGAATCGAAACTAGTTTTGTATATACTGTCTGTAACAGTCAAAGAATGGAAACTAGTTTTGTATATACTGTCTGTAACAGTCAAAGAATCGAAACTAGTTTTGTATATACTGTCTGTAACAGTCAAAGAATCGAAACTAGTTTTGTATATACTGTCTGTAACAGTCAAAGAATCGAAACTAGTTTTGTATATACTGTCTGTAACAGTCACAGAATCGAAACTAGTTTTGTATAACAAGACTAAATTATTACTTTCTTCATCATCTCATAATTCATGAACGTCTTGGCGTCTGCAAGTTTTTGATGTGCACACACTAAATCACAGAATGACTTAAATTTAGAATTTAGTATCAAAGCAGAACTAAACTGATACGCTTTGTGTTATTACTAATGCGAATCTTGTAGCAGAAAGTAAATGAAGACATATGCTTCTTCTGTATTTGTGTATCAGACGTTTCCATTGATTATTTGTTTATGTTTACGAAGTAAATAGTCTGCTTAAATGTATTCATCACCTCAGTAATTGATTCACTAATGAGACACACTTCTGGATGCTGATGTATACTTAATAGAATATTGGAAAATCCAATCAGTTGGCTTTCTGACAGTTTGAGAAAATAGTCCAGCTATTTCTGACTATTTCTCTATAATAGATAGGCATCACAGACGGGAAGTGTTCTAAAATATTTCTCGAGATGGAATTGAGTACTTTTCTTACAAGTTGGGATCCTCTTGAGTCGACAAATGTTCAATCATTTTTGCACGGGAATAATTTGCGCAATTCTTACGTAAATTCACTTATATTTTGGTAATATGAAAATATTGTAGAAATGCGACCAATTCCTGTATCTCTAATACTGTCCAGAATCAGTAATAATGCGTGTTGTATGAAGATGACTCAACCATCTGACTCAAGCATATGACTAGTGAAGATGACTCATCCATCTGACTCAAGCATATGCCTAGTGAAGATGAGTGAACCATCTGACTCAAGCATGTGACTAGTGAAGATGACTCAACCATCTGACTCAAGAATATGACTAGTGAAGATGACTCAACCATCTGACTCAAGCATGTGACTAGTGAAGATGACTCAACCATCTGACTCAAGCATGTGACTAGTGAAGATGGTTGTAAGTTTCTGACATTATCGATCTTAAGCCTCAAATGTGTGACATCACAATTCACATAGTGAGCACATACATAATATATTACAGGGCGCTCTGACATCAATTTTTGTGAGAAATCAGGAAAAAAACAAAGTTAAGTTTGGGAGAAAACACTTCAGCTTCCTTGGTTTGTCCCATACCTGATGTCACCTGCCAGATTCACTCGAGATAACCAAAATCAGCAGACGAGCAACTTGAAACAAGAAGCTAATGTTAACATTTTAGCTTGTTAACGCATGATATCACCATAAGTTAACGCTGGCACTATTGGTTGATTGTGTTGGTTGATTGTTAACTTCAGCAGGGGCTACTGATGAGTTGTGCAGTGCTGTCCTGGCCAGCACTGCTAGTACTACTGCTGGTGCTACTGCGCCCACTGTCAGAGAGGGCGTCTGAGACAGAAACAAGTGTCACTTCACTTCTTCTAGGAGGCAATGTGTGGTTTCCGTGGTAGATGGGGTTAGCAAATGTTGTGTCAATGTCTGGAGTAAAATCCCTGTTGATAAGCAAAACATACAAATAATTAAATACAGAAAATAAAATTTACAAATGTCACATTATTCATGTAAAATACATTGTTTATTGTCTTTTCCTTCATCAGGTGAATGATGGTTGATTGTAACCACACTTTCCCTTTATGTGATTCAACAGATGAATGATGGTTGATAATATCCATACCTTCCCTTTATGTGATTCAACAGGTGAATGATGGTTGATTGTATCCACACTTTTCCTTTATGTGATTCAACAGGTGAATGATGGTTGATAATATCCATACTTTCCCCAATTGATCGATGGTTGATTGTATCCACACTTTCCCCAGGGGAATGATGGTTGCCATATCCACACTTTCTTTTGAGGTAATTCATCAGGTGAATAATGTTTGATCGTATCCACACTTGACATTAAGCATAGGTGTAGGAGCCTGATTTGTCTTTTCAATACCAGATGTGTCGCCTTGATTGCGTTAAGTCCATGTTTATTCAATGTTATCTTGATGTTTTCTCTCCACCTTTTTCTCAGTATACTTTTTGTTTCTATATCCGGATATTCTTTTGTGATATGCTCTTATTGGTATTTGGTTTGGGTTCATTATCATAAGGTGACAGAGCAATTTTAACTTATGTCTTCCGATATACTCAATAAATGATATTATATCACAACCATTTTACTCATTTCTTCATTTCTTATTTGATCTATATGATGGCGATTACACAGAACAAGTAATTTAGTATTCAAATATAAAACAAACTTCTGCATTGAAATATGTGGTCCCATTCCTATCTCCAAAAAAACCACTAAAGACATCTCTAGACCTAACTGTCTAACAACTCTATAAGTTATCCAATTCTAACATATGATCTGCAACCTTGGTATACAATCCTCTCTACAGATAATCGAGTGTCGGATTATCTACAATCCTGCTCTATCATCTTCTCTATGTCCAGGTTGTTATCTCATTATCATCATCATCATTCATCCTTTTGCGCTGAAGTTAGCGCATAGGGCAGAGGTCAGATCTCTCCAATTATGTCCGTTCAAAGCTATTCTGTGCAGTTCTTGAATAGTATGAATATTGATTGTTTTACATTCTCTAAGTATTGTTCTTCTGAGTGTTTCTTTTGGTCTACCCCTTGTCCTATCCCTATCGGCTATTTCATACATGATATATATATTCTTGACACGTCATCTTAACGCCAAGTCTGTTATCTCACCTCACAGATGTTCTACATTCATGACCAACAATCTGTTCTATATCAAGTCAAGGCTATTTCTTTGTCTAAAAGATTATCTTCGAGGAAAACCATCTTGTCTATTCTCGATCTTGACATCTGTTATACCCATACTGTTGTTTCCCCGACAAACTACATTTTGGAAAACCATCTTGTCTATTCTCGATCTTGACATCTGTTATACCCATACTGTTGTTTCCCCGACAAACTACATTTTGGAAAACCATCTTGTCTATTCTCGATCTTGACATCTGTTATACCCATACTGTTGTTTCCCCGACAAACTACATTTTGGAAAACCATCTTGTCTATTCTCGATCTTGACATCTGTTATACCCATACTGTTGTTTCCCCGACAAACTACATTTTGGAAAACCATCTTGTCTATTCTCGATCTTGACATCTGTTATACCCATACTGTTGTTTCCCAAACAAACTACATTTTGGAAAACCATCTTGTCTATTCTCGATCTTGACATCTGTTATACCCATACTGTTGTTTCCCCGACAAACTACATTTTGGAAAACCATCTTGTCTATTCTCGATCTTGACATCTGTTATACCCATACTGTTGTTTCCCAAACAAACTACATTTTGGAAAACCATCTTGTCTATTCTCGATCTTGACATCTGTTATACCCATACTGTTGTTTCCCAAACAAACTACATTTTGGAAAACCATCTTGTCTATTCTCGATCTTGACATCTGTTATACCCATACTGTTGTTTCCCAGACAAACTACATTTTGGAAAACCATCTTGTCTATTCTCGATCTTGACATCTGTTATACCCATACTGTTGTTTCCCAAACAAACTACATTTTGGAAAACCATCTTGTCTATTCTCGATCTTGACATCTGTTATACCCATACTGTTGTTTCCCAAACAAACTACATTTTGGAAAACCATCTTGTCTATTCTCGATCTTGACATCTGTTATACCCATACTGTTGTTTCCCAGACAAACTACATTTTTGAAAACCATCTTGTCTATTCTCGATCTTGACATCTGTTATACCCATACTGTTGTTTCCCAGACAAACTACATTTTGGAAAACCATCTTGTCTATTCTCGATCTTGACATCTGTTATACCCATACTGTTGTTTCCCAGACAAACTACATTTTGGAAAACCATCTTGTCTATTCTCGATCTTGACATCTGTTATACCCATACTGTTGTTTCCCAGACAAACTACATTTTGGAAAACCATCTTGTCTATTCTCGATCTTGACATCTGTTATACCCATACCCTTGTTTCCCAGACAAACTATATTTTGGAAAACCATCTTGTCTATTCTTAGGTTGTTGTCTCTTCTCATAGATGGTCGAGAGGGCTGTTTCACAGATAATCCATATTATAACCGTAACATTTTCTCTATATTCACGCGCTGTCTGATAAATAACATAGACAAGTTTACCCAGATGAGTGGACACACGTAGAAAGATGAGTGGACGCACGTCAGACAGATGAGTGGGGACACGTCAGACAGATGAGTGTACACAAGTCAGACAGATGAGTGGACACACGTAGAAAGATGAGTGGACACAAGTCAGACAGATGAGTGGACACAAGTCAGACAGATGAGTGGACACACGTCAGACAGATGAGTGTACACAAGTCAGACAGATGAGTGTACACAAGTCAGACATGAGTGTGCACATGTCAGACAATCCCAGCGTCTCAAGTTCAGTATTTTGAACTAATAAATTATGCTAAGACATATTGCCATAATTAGGGCCAAAATCCAGAACATTGCAAAATATGTAGTGATAAGTAACAACTGTTGTGTGTTCAATAACTAACCTGTAGGAATCAACATCGTCGTCAAATACTCGTGAATGTGTGCTGAAGACATCATCAAAGATTCTTGGATTTGTGCTGAAAACATCCTCAAACATTCTCGGCTGTGTGCTGAAATCGCAGGAAAAAAAAGAGTTCAAAAGTTTTAATTATATTCTGTTAACTCTAGATCATGTGGTATTGTTAACATCTATAATAGAATGTAATCTGATTCTATTACATCTAACAGAAGTAATGGTTATTTCAAATAAAGAAAATAACACACCTTGCAAGATCAAAGTGAATGATATAGTATTAAAATAGGTCCACCAATTCAAATATCTAGGTACAATGATTACAGCAGATGGAAGAAGTTCAACAGAAATAAGATGCAGAATAGGACAGGCATAAACAACATTCAGAAAAATGAAAAATATACTGTGTAATATGACCTTGTCATTAGAGGTGAGAAAGAGAGTTCTGCAGTGCTATATAACCCCTATACTAACATATGGGTGCGAGTCTTAGACAATAAACAAACTGGAAAGTGGGAAATTAGAGGCAACAGAGATGTGGTTCTACAGAAAAATGCTTAGAATACCATGGACTGCCAGAAAAAACTAATGTAGAGGTGTTGAAAGAGTTAAATGCGAAACGGACCTCAATCAACAATATAATAAAAAGGCAATCTTCTTTTTTTTTACCACTTCATGAGACAGGTAGGTCAGAACATAGTCACAACAGGCAAAATTGAAGGCAACAGAGACAGAGGGCGACAACGTGAGAAAATATTAGACAGTTTGACAACCTGACACGGCAAGGAAACATCAACGACTTTCATACATAATACTGTGGAAAAAAGCTGTGGAGAGCCATGACCGCCTACGCCAGCCGGCATGGCACCTGATGATGATAATATAATATTCTCTGTACTGTGATATACATTTTTAGAATACGTCACCAGATGACCTTTTTGACTGATATATTTGACTGTACTGTATATGGCGAATTGTTTTTATTGCATCCATATTTTATATGTTTGGACTATTTTGTTATGAGATTTGGCTGTACTAAACAGTAGGTGACAGGGCAACATATGGAATGAAGAGATATAAAGACGAACAGACCAAGACTGAGGTGGACACCAAGAATAAGGAGAAAATGGAATGTATTTTTCCAGTCTCAGAAAAATCAGAAAGAGATTATAGACACGTGTAAATTCAATTCGTTTGCCAGAATAGTTTATCACGCTGATTACAACCGCCTCACGTATCTGGGCTACTCGCTGATTACAACAGCCTCACGTAATTGGGCTACTCGCTCATTACAACAGTCTCACGTATCTGGGCTACTCGCTGATTACAACAGCCTCACTTATCTGAGTCACTCTGACGTTTTCCTCGCTTTTCATTGGTTGGCTACACAAATTATACACAAATGTAAGCAATGAAAAAATTGAATCTGTCAGAACAGCCAAGTTGAATGAAGGGGATTATTATTGCTATCAAGTCATATTATAGGCTGGCGTTCATTCTTGGTTTAGTGGAGACTGTCTCAGAACACAAGCAAACATGACTACTAATTTAGTGAAAAGTTCCTTTAAAAAAAAAGATAATACGAAATCTTATCCTTGCCAGGATTGGGCATGACCAGAGGAGAAATGTGTTCTCTTAGGAAATACAAGAATAACCCAGAACCAACAACTAACTGGGTCACTGAGCATAATAACAATAATAATAATAATAATAATAATAATAATAATAATAATAATAATAATAATAATAATAATAATAATAATAATAATAATAGTAATAATAATAATAATAATAATAATAATAATAATAATAGTAATAGTAATAATAATAATAAAACACTTAACACAGAACGATCATACGGGTGCCACACTGGGATATGAGCATACAATCTTTCCAAGCATTTATTCTATGAGATTAGGAGAAGTGTAGAAAAATATTGACACGGACAATTCCTTGATGTTATCAATCCAGGATTTTCTGTCCTCCTCTCCTCCCACCCCTCGATAAAGAGCTTACATACTCTTTAATTTCTGACGTAGTAACAAGTAGAGCATTTATATGAATTAAATCTTTGAAGAAATCTCTAGCTACTATGGATTCAATAACGTTGTATGACCAACCTGTGAGCCGTTATTAGAAGCCGTATTAGAAGCGCCAAAATTGTAGAGAAGGTCTCTGCTTGTGGAGCCACTTATTGAAATAGACTTTGCTAATATAACAATAAATATAATATATAACAAATACATAACAACAACAACATAGGCATATCTCTCTGTCTCTCTTTCTCTCACACTCTCACACTCCCAAAACTCACAATTTATCCAACATTCCGGCATAGTTATCCTTGTATAATGAAACACTTTCTTCGGCGTTGGCTGAATATTTCTCTAGTGATTTCTTCTTTTCTTCTCGAGTTCTGCAAGACATGATATATCAACATGTTCTTGAAAAACAACAAATGAAATCGTTAAGTATCAAAGAACAAGAATGAATTATCTAATAAAATATGTATTATTGAAGCGAACCAACGCATTTATATTCTCTGAACTACAGTCTGGTATAGATCCAGCGGGAATTTGAGAACCACTGTTGAAGAGGAGTTCTGTAGCATCAAATGTTGCTTTACTGAGTTGTAAGATATCTAACATAAGTTATTTTACTAAATTCTCTAATCTTTGACAAAATGTGTAATAATGATTTCTTTAACCTCTAGTAAAAAATTGTGGGGCTGAATACTCTAAACTCTAAAAACAATGTATTACAGCGCCACTACAACTTCATCAAATGTCATGATGTTAACTAAATAAGATTCTAAGTTGTTAACTACATCAGATTCTAAGTTGTTAACTACATCAGATTCTAAGATATTAACTACAACATATTCTAAGTTGTTAACTACATCAGATTCTAAGTTGTTAACTATATCAGATTCTAAGATGTTAACTACAACAGATTCTAAGTTGTTAACTACATAAGATTCTAAATTGTTCACTACATCAGATTCTAAGATGTTATCTAAATCAGATTCTAAGTTGTTAACTACATCAGATTCTAAGATGTTAACTACAACAGATTCTATGTTGTTAACTACATCAGATTCTAAGATATTAACTACACCAGATTCTAAGATGTTATCTAAATCAGAATCTAAGTTGTTAACTACATCAGATTCTAAGATGTTAACTACAACAGATTCTAAGTTGTTAACTACATCAGATTCTAAGTTGTTAACTACATCAGATTCTAAGATGTTATCTAAATCAGATTCTAAGTTGTTAACGACATCAGATTCTAAGATGTTAACTACAACAGATTCTAAGTTGTTAACTACATAAGATTCTAAATTGTTCACTACATCAGATTCTAAGATGTTATCTAAATCAGATTCTAAGTTGTTAACTACATCAGATTCTAAGTTGTTAACTACATCAGATTCTAAGATGTTATCTAAATCAGATTCTAAGTTGTTAACTACATCAGATTCTAAGATGTTAACTACAACAGATTCTAAGTTGTTAACTACATCAGATTCTAAGTTGTTAACTACATCAGATTCTAAGTTGTTAACTACATCAGATTCTAAGATTTTATCTAAATCAGATTCTAAGTTGTTAACTACATCAGATTCTAAGATGTTAACTACAACAGATTCTAAGTTGTTAACTACATCAGATTCTAAGTTGTTAACTACATCAGATTCTAAGATGTTATCTAAATCAGATTCTAAGTTGTTAACTACATCAGATTCTAAGTTGTTAACTACATCAGATTCTAAGTTGTTAACTACATCAGATTCTAAGTTGTTAACTACATCAGATTCTAAGATGTTATCTAAATCAGATTCTAAGTTGTTAACTACATCAGATTCTAAGATGTTAACTACATCAGATTCTAAGTTGTTAACTACATCAGATTCTAAGTTGTTAACTACATCAGATTCTAAGATGTTAACTAAATCAGACAAGATGGATACAAAGCGAGCAACATATCATTACAGAAATAAAAGAGTCAATGAATTAACATATATGGAGCACACAACAAATCCATCTCCAGAGAACTCGTCTACCCCTGCCTCTGCAAGGCATAAAAAGGTATAAAGCGAAAAGAAAAGAAGATAAAGAATTACATCAGATGTTCACTAAATAGATATTATATTGCTAACTCCATCAGATGTTAAGTGTCTGAGATGCTAACTCCATCAGATGTTAAGTGTCTGAGATGTTAACTTATCAGATGTTAAGTGTCTGAGATTTTAACTACATCAGATGTTAAGTGTCTGAGATGCTAACTCCATCAGATGTGAAGTGTCTGAGATGTTAACTCCATCAGATGTTAAGTGTCTGAGATGTTAACTACATCAGATGTTAAGTGTCTGAGATGCTAACTCCATCAGATATGAAGTGTCTGAGATGTTAACTACATCAGATGTTAAGTGTCTGAGATGTTAACTCCATCAGATGTTAAGTGTCTGAGATGTTAACTACATCAGATGTTAAGTGTCTGAGATGTTAACTCCATCAGATGTTAAGTGTCTGAGATGTTAACTCCATCAGATGTTAAGTGTCTGAGATGTTAACTCCATCAGATGTTAAGTGTCTGAGATGTTAACTACATCAGATGTTAAGTGTCTGAGATGTTAACTACATCAGATGTTAAGTGTCTGAGATGCTAACTCCATCAGATGTGAAGTGTCTGAGATGTTAACTACATCAGATGTTAAGTGTCTGAGATGCTAACTCCATCAGATGTGAAGTGTCTGAGATGTTAACTACATCAGATGTTAAGTGTCTGAGATGTTAACTACATCAGATGTTAAGTATCTGAGATGTTAACTACATCAGATGTTAAGTGTCTGAGATGCTAACTCCATCAGATGTTAAGTGTCTGAGATGTTAACTCCATCAGATGTTAAGTGTCTGAGATGTTAACTCCATCAGATGTTAAGTGTCTGAGATGCTAACTCCATCAGATGTTAAGTGTCTGAGATGTTAACTTATCAGATGTTAAGTGTCTGAGATGTTAACTACATCAGATGTTAAGTGTCTGAGATGGTAACTACATCAGATGTTAAGTGTCTGAGATGCTAACTACATCAGATGTTAAGTGTCTGAGATGTTAACTCCATCAGATGTTAAGTGTCTGAGATGTTAACTACATCAGATGTTAAGTGTCTGAGATGTTAACTCCATCAGATGTTAAGTGTCTGAGATGTTAACTACATCAGATGTTAAGTGTCTGAGATGTTAACTACATCAGATGTTAAATGTCTGAGATGTTAACTACATCAGATGTTAAGTGTCTGAGATGTTAACTCCATCAGATGTTAAGTGTCTGAGATGTTAACTACATCAGATGTTAAGTGTCTGAGATGTTAACTCCATCAGATGTTAAGTGTCTGAGATGTTAACTACATCAGATGTTAAGTGTCTGAGATGTTAACTACATCAGATGTTAAGTGTCTGAGATGTTAACTCCATCAGATGTTAAGTGTCTGAGATGTTAACTACATCAGATGTTAAGTGTCTGAGATGTTAACTCCATCAGATGTTAAGTGTCTGAGATGTTAACTACATCAGATGTTAAGTGTCTAAGATGTTAACTACATCAGATGTTAAGTGTCTAAGATGTTAACTCCATCAGATGTTAAGTGTCTGAGATGTTAACTCCATCAGATGTTAAGTGTCTGGGAAGTTAACTACATCAGATGTTCATTAAATAGATATTAAATTGTTAACTACATCAGATGTGAAGTGTCTGAGATGTTAACTCCATCAGATGTTAAGTGTCTGAGATGTTAACTACATCAGATGTTAAGTGTCTGAGATGCTAACTACATCAGATGAGAAGTACCTCAGGTATAAAACTACTTAAGAATCACAAAATGCAGATATCTGTTACAACTGACCTGTTGTGTCTGCAGACAAATAGAAGAACCAGTGACAAAACCGTGGTCATCAGTAACATCGAGACGAGCACAATCCACAAGATAGTAATGTAGGTAGTTGCAGGTTCGCTGTCCATGTCGTCGCTGTCGTTGGTTATTCTAGGCTGTATGAAGTCACCTCCTTGGATACCTTTCCGGACAAATGGTAAATACATTACATTAATATTATTTTAAAGATAACATGTGTACTTATAAAAAGTTAATATAAACCTATCAATCCCGTGGGCATCTTCAGGTGCATAGGCCAGTGACAAGGATTTCCCATTCGTTTCCATCGTTTGATATGTTCTCATACTCATTCCATGTGTTTCCTATTCCTATAAAATCATTCAAGTTTCCTCTTCTACATGCATTCCTAGGTCTTTCATGTTGCCATGTGACCTGAAGGTTCTATTTTATTTATGCTCTAGTTATATTTATTAGCAGTTTTCTGAGCCTGTGAAAAAAAAACACATTCCATTTTTCTGCTTATTCTTGTTGTCCACCTTAGTCTTGGTGTATTCCCCTCTATATCCCTTCATTCCATATCTTGCCTTCATTCCATATCTTGCCTTCATTCCATATCTTGCCTTCATTCCATATCTTGCCTTCATTCCATATCTTGCCTTCATTCCATATCTTGCCTTCATTCCATATCTTGCCTTCATTCCATATCTTGCCTTCATTCCATATCTTGCCTTCATTCCATATCTTGCCTTCATTCCATATCTTGCCTTCATTTCATATCTTTCCTTCATTCCATATCTTGCCTTCATTCCATATCTTGCCTTCATTCCATATCTTGCCTTCATTCCATATCTTGCCTTCATTCCATAGCTTGCCTTCATTCCATATCTTGCCTTCATTCCATATCTTGCCTTCATTCCATAGCTTGCCTTCATTCCATATCTTGCCTTCATTCCATATCTTGCCTTCATTCCATATCTTGCATTCATTCCATATCTTGCCTTCATTCCATATCTTGCCTTCATTCCATATCTTGCCTTCATTTCATATCTTTCCTTCATTCCATATCTTGCCTTCATTCCATATCTTGCCTTCATTCCATATCTTGCCTTCATTCCATATCTTGCCTTCATTCCATATCTTGCCTTCATTCCATATCTTGCCTTCATTCCATATCTTGCCTTCATTCCATATCTTGCCCTGTCACCTACTGTTTAGTACAGCCAAATCTCATTATAACAAAATGAGAACAAAATTCATCCATATTTCACACGGACACGTTTGTTGTGGTGTAGTCATTTCTACTGGTCGTCTTTTTCTTATGTGCATACCTTGATAAAGACCTTGTGGTTCGAAACGTCGATTATGTCCTGTGTATTGTTATTTGTATGATTATATCCTGTGTTTTGTTGTGTGCGTTATTTCACGTAAGCATCCGACAGTGATAGTGTGTTAGTCGTCGTTCAGCAAAACTTCATTACATGTTTCCCACGTGAGTACTATTATAACGAAATGGTCCAAACATGTGAAATATAGATACAATAACAAAACTTCACCATATACAGTACAGTCAAATATATTTATAACAACTTGGTCCGAACAGACGAAATGTGGATGTGTGTCATGTGACGTATTCCTTCCAGAACGTTGTCTTCCCAATGAACTCTCTGAACCTCTCTCTGTCTTGGGCGATGTGTCTTGCATTTTCTAGCGATGTATTCATGTTATCTTTAACGTCGTCAGTCCATCGTCTTCTTGGTCTGCCCCTTCTCCTCATCCCAGGTGCTCTTCCCTCCATTATTTGTCTTTCTAAACAGTTGTGTCTCTTTATATGACCAAACAGGCGTAGTTTTCTTTTTGTTATTGTGTTTAGTAACCAACACTCTGGAATGTTCAGTGCCTGTGATGTGATAATGTGCATGTGATAACAGTAATTACCCTATTTAAAATCGAAATAATACATAGTTTTTTTGGTGGGCATTCATTCTCAAACTCCCATTAGATTTCTCTTATAGCATGACAATGATCTCACAAGATTTCAGGTAGGATCTAGCTCAGAGAACAAAAGTGCACCGTGATATCGTTATAATTGCGTAAATGGCCGACACATCCGACTTTCAACGTAAATAAATATAATTGGGATTTTGAAAAAAAATGTAATAGGGAAATTTGTTATAAAGGAATGCGCTATAGAGGGATTCCACTGTACTCTTCATAATCAGCTATCCATAATTATCTGTTGTTTATTCTGTTGTGTTTTTATCATCTTCCAGGTACCCGTGTAATTATTTATAGTAACTGTACCAATCATTACAAGTGTATATTCGTTGAGGTGTTCTTCTTTGCAGTTACTTGTGTAACAGTCACTGAGGAAAGCATCACTCATAGCACGTAACTCCGTGACTTGAAGCGATTAAACCCCCAAGATCTCAGAATAAAAAAAAAAATTCAATATGCAAACAAGCAGTCAAGAACGTGATTCAAACCCGAGACCTCTTGATCACAAAGCAAACCACATCTTTGCTGCCTCAATATAATTTTTCACTGTTCTGCTCAGTGTCCAAGATTCACTTCCATACAGCAGAATTGATTTTATATAACTTCTAAGAACTCTGTCATCTCAAAAGGAAATATATATTACATATAATATATATATGAGCTACTCCCAGAGAGTCAGTGCGGTTTTCGTGCAGGTCGTGGTACAGTTGATATGATATTCTCTGCACGACAAATTCAGGAAAAGTCACAAGAGCAACATAGTGAACTCTTAGCAACATTTGTGGACTTAACTAAAGCATTCGATACCGTTAACAGAGAAGGACTGTGGAAGGTGCTTACAAAGTTCGGATGCCCCCCAAAACTTGTCACTGTGATACGACAATTTCATGACGGTATGATGGCTAGTGTTATCTGCGACGGAGGAGTATCTCCTGCATTCCCTGTCACAAATGGTGTAAAGCAGGGATGTGTGCTGGCCCCTACTCTTTTCAGACTGTTATTTACAGCCATGTTAACGGAAACACACCATAGTAATGAAACAGCAGGCATAATGATCAATTACAGAACGGATGGTGGTCTTTTAAATTTTCGTCGTCTAAAAGCAAACACGAAAACTAAATCTAGTACTGTTAGAGAATTACTTTATGCTGACGACTGTGCATTGTATGCTGACTCTGTCGTAAACATGCAGAGCACCATAGACCGCTTCTCACAGACCTGCAACAAATTTGGTCTCACTATTAACACCAAAAAAAACAGAAGTCATGCACCAAGCAACATCAAATAGCCAACATACTGCTACTTCCATCATCGTCAATCAGGAAAAACTGCAGGTAGTCGACTATTTTACTTACCTTGGAAGCACTCTCTCTCGCGATGTCAACATTGATAAGGAAATTAACAATAGACTGGCAAAAGCTAGTGCTGTATTTGGTAGATTACGCAACAATGTATGGGACAGAAGAGGTATAAGAACAACCACCAAACTACAAGTATATCATACTGCTGTTATACCAACCTTACTATACGCCTGCGAAATGTGGACAGTGTATGCTAGACATGCAAGAAAGTTAAATCATTTCCATCTTACCTGCCTACGTAAATTACTAAACATCCATTGGTGGGACAAAGTACCAGACTACGAGGTCTTGGAAAAATCAACCTCAATAAGCATCCACACAATACTTATGAAGGCGCAGGCACGCTGGGCAGGCCATCTTGGGCGTATGGAGAACTCGCGTTTGCCAAAACAAATATATTATGGAGAACTCAAGGCAGGATTTCGAAAAGCTGGTGGACAGAAAAAGCGTTTCAAAGACACGCTCAAGTCATCCTTGAAACATCTTAACATTGACGTAGGCGCTTGGGAGAGCCTCGCTCAGGATAGAACAGCATGGCGTTACAGCATTAGAACGGGAGCACTAGCAGCGGAAGAATTCAGACAAGAAACTGCAAGACAGAAGCGGACACGTAGAAAAGAAAAAACATCTCAACCTCACACAGATACCTTCTATTGTTGTCAATTCTGTAAAAGAACATTTTGTGCGCGCATTGGACTTGCTAGTCATTTAAAAACGCACTATTAACTTTATTATTTTATTATTTATTGTTATTATTATTATGGTTGAGTTTTTGGTCATCGTCGATCACGACGGACAAACATCATATATTACATAAGATGATCTGTATCTTGCGAAATTTGGTACCCAATACTTACCATAATTAACTGTCTCAAGGAAAGTCAAGTTGATATTAGATCTCTCCCGTTCAAGCCTGGGCTCTACAAATTTAGCGGTAAGAACACGTTTATCATCAGCACCCTCATCGACTTTCTTAAACCGGTATGTGGTAGAGGTTGTCGATACAGTCGTCGGTGCTATGGTGGCAGGTAGAATGAAGTCGTAGCTGGCGTGGAAACCTGTGCGTTGAACGTATCCGTCTGTTTTGAATGTGACAAGTAGGATGTTTCTAGTGGAAATAATGGCTGCTGGAGTTTCATGCTTGCAGAATCTGAAGATTATCCGAAATGTTAAATATAGGATATTAAATCATGATGAGATGAGGTGTCAGTCTACAAATTTCGTCAACAATTGGTGGGGGGGGGGGAGGAGGAAAGAGGGTCTGAAAATATTGACAGTTGTTGACAACAGTAAGCTTTACAAAAGTTGACGTTAACAATTATTTTTATTGTTCCAATTCATTGAATTAGAATTCCGTTTTCGGAAAATCGAAATAAAATCAAGTAGTTTTTTTCGTTCTTGTTCTGTAAAATTATTTATGGTGGTGGGATTTTTTTTTAAAGACATAATTAAACAGGGATGGTCCTGAAATATTGACAGCCAATTGATAAGGTGGATGGAGGTCGAAAATTGTCAAATAAATATTGACGTAATTTATGGACATAAGATACGAAAGTGTAAATAAGAAAAATATGAGATAACAAGCTAAGATCAAGAAGGTAAAGTATGATAAGATATGACGTTAAAGGGATAAGATACTAAGAGATAAGATTAGATCGATAAGGTAAAATGAGATAATATATGATAGGTAGTGTTAAATAAATGATAATATGATAGAATGGAAAGATACAATAGATAAAGTGAAATAAGTTATAAGATAAGATAGATACGATAAGGTAAGATACACGATAAATGATAAGATAACTTATAAGATACACGATAAATGATAAGATAACTTATAAGATACACGATAAATGATAAGATAACTTATAAGATACACGATAAATGATAAGATAACTTATAAGATACACGATAAATGATAAGATAAGATATGATGAGATAGATAAGGTAAGATACATGATAAGCTAAGATATGATAAGATAAATAATAAGATAGGACAAGGTATGACGAAATAGAAAATATATAAATAAGATGAGACATTAGATATATAAAAACACTAGTATATGAGTAGAGAGGATGAGAAAGATAAGGTAAGATACATGATAGGACGAAATACATATGGTAAGATAAGATGCTATGATAAGATACAAGAAGATAAAATATGATAAGATGAGTAAATAAGATCATAGGTAAGATAAGATAAGGTCAGGAAAGATAAGGTTAAATAAAGCACGGTAAGATACATCTAGGAATACACAGTAGTTAATGAGTTTGACTCTCTTCTGGAGAGGCGTGCTCCTTTCAACCAGCAGACAACACAGTCCAATTAGGTTATATCAGGACACACCACCACAAAATATTAGAAGTAACAAAGACCCCCGAAGTTTTAAGACGACTCTATGAATACACTATCACCACCTGCAGCTTATATACCTGGTTGCAGCTTACCTTCCCACGTTTGTAGCAGATGTTGTGTCACCGTCGTACACATCAATGAAGTCATGCTGATCGCTGCAGGTACCAAACGATTGCCCATCCAGATCAACAGTTGTAAACTTCAGACTAATTTTACCATTGGCTGGGGCCTGTTCACGTAAAATAAAAATGATGCTTCTGGTAATTAAAGGAGGTAGAAAGAGAACAACACAAATACAGATATGGATAACTAAGGTACAAAATAATATTATTAGTGTCAACTAGTAAGAATTTTCCGTAATGGTGCGGTTTTCGGGCCCCAAAAACACGCTACATATTTATTGTTTTATTTAAAATAAAATTCTTTTGGTTTTACATCTTCAGTAATTACTACTAATGCCGATGTTTTGCAGGTATTGAGAGTATTGACAGGAGAAATATTACTTAAAACAACAACAAAAATGGGAAATTTGGTGTGTGCGAGATAATGTATTTTTAAAGTTGAAATACGGAAATAAAAAGTTAAAAATACGGATTTATGGAAAAATAAATTGACAATTATGTAATGTAAAGGTAGCCTGCAAAATGCAACTTGAGGCCGGTAGAATTGAACCATAATAATAGTAATAATAATTGGACCCATAACAAACATGTCAGGTTTGTAGGGGTGTCACACTGGAGACATCAACACAAAAAGCCCCATGAACATTTCTATACTCAAACATTCGGGGAACTGTAGAAGACACGCCCAGATCATTCCTTGATGCTATCAATCTTGGATATTCCTTTACCGCCGTTTCCCCTTTTATCATCGACAGCTCATTGCCAAATTATTTGAGAGAGCTGTGTCTCGTTACATGTCCAAACGTATCGCCTAAGACGGATGTGTCGAGCCATTTGTGTAAATAAAACGGCGACACAGCGCATTTCCATTCTCTGGACTACACCCTGCTGGAAATATAATAGAACCATCGTCCTATTAAAAGAGATCCACCGGGAGCTTGAGAATGATCAGCGTTCATTCTTAAACCCCCCCCCCCCAACTGCCCGTGTGTTGCCGGGGCCCGAAAATGGAGCAAAGAATAGCAACACTAGTTTACCTTCCATGCATGTCGTAAGAGGCGACTAAGGAGGTTATGGGATGGAGTTGACTGCCCCATCCCATATAGGGTCAGTGATCCAAAGCCATGCTAAAGTCGGATGTGTCAGGCCCGAAAGGCGCAGATATCGCAGCAATGCTGTAAACCATGACACAACGCATTCCGTTCTCCGGACTACTTTCTGTTAATCTGCATGAGTTTGAGAACGAACGCAGAAGAAGAAGAAGACTCCCCCAACTGGATATCTCTTGTAGCAGGACAATACTCCTACCGATTTCCTGCATGATTCGGAAATGCCCAGAGAATGAAATGCGCTGTCGCAGTTGTATTTGCGCCAGTGGAACGACACATTTCTGCTGTAGGTTCATCATCATTAAGTGCCGTCTCCGTAACGAAGGTTGGCTACAACTATCTCCAACATCTCCCGTCTCTTGTCTTGGTGATGCACTCTGCTAGACTGCTAGGCTGTAGGTTAAGTAACTCATTATTCATGTAGTAGATACATGGCTCATAATATGTAGAGAGTTCGTCGTCAGAATCAACTTCAGAAAAGTTCTCCATGTTGTCTTGTGATTGTGCCTCCAAGAATTAAAAAAAAACAACTTTCTGCTTTCACCAACTTGAACACGGTTGTTCAAGAGATGTTTCTTTCAACCAGATCACGCGCATGCAGTGTCACGTGACATTTACCTTCGTATGATCATTACAAATCCGTGTAAATTGAGGGCAAACAAGTTTCTAATTGATCGAGTTTCTAAATGAACAAGTTTCTAATTGATCACAATAGGTGCAGCAATTCTGAACTAGCAATATTTGAGCAAACGAGCGACATATAAAGTGGTTTGATCTCTACAATCTGCACATTACTAGTGCGACATCAAGATTTACTTTGTTTCTCAATCGATGTAAGTTGATTGACATAGCAATTATTTCTTATGTTTGTTTTATGGCTGCGTGTTATTTCTAGATGTGCAGAGATATAATCGGTAGCAGACTTACCTTGATGGTCCATGCACAGTTGAGACCGGGAGAGTATTGATCTGGCCATTGAGGTGAGGCGATTTCTCCTCTGTCTAACGTCAGCAAAGCACGGCACGGCCAATCTAAGGAGAGATTTATATACCAACTTAGCCTGATTGTTTCTTATATCGATATACACATTATTTGGTATAGAGATAGAAAGATATGTGTACACAGATATATATGTTTACAGAGATAGATATGTTTACAGAGATAGATATGTTTACAGAGATAGATATGTTTACAGAGATAGATATGTTTACAGAGATAGATATGTTTACAGAGATAGATATGTTTACAGAGATAAATATGTTACAGAGATAACTATGTTTACATATAGATATGTTTATTTAGATAGATATGTTAACAGAGATAGATATGTTTTCAGAGATAGATATGTTTACAGAGATAGATATGTTTACAGAGAAAGAAATGTTTACAGAGATAGATATGTTTAGAGAGAAAGATATGTTTAAAGAGATAGATATGTTTTCATAAATAGATATTTTTACAGAGATAGATATTTTTACAGAGATAGATATGTTTACAGAGATAGATATGTTTACAGAGATAGATATGTTTACAGAGAAAGAAATGTTTACAGAGATAGATATGTTTACAGAGAAAGAAATGTTTACAGAGATAGATATGTTTAAAGAAATAAATGAAGATAATGACAAATACATATTTATCTTCTGCTGACATCTACAAATAAAATATATATATTTGATCTCATGTTTTGTTTTGCCTCTTTCAATAGCCACAAATCACGAGCAATACAGTTCCCGTATCCTTCAGTGCAGTTGAGAAGTTCATCTCCATCAAGTGACATTTTCTTTGCAGAACGTAGTCTTTCCTATGGATCTCTTGAATTCTCCGCGGTCTTGAGCAGGTTGTCCTGCCTCTTTTAGTGACATTTTCTTGAATATCTTTTGTCCAACGGTGTCTTGGGCGGGCATCTCCTCGGATGCCTTTTATCCTTTTCTCCAATGCCGACACACCAAGCCGTAGTGTCTCTTAATATGACCGAAAAAAACCTTAAAAATTTTCTGAAATTAGAAACTAGAAAATTAGAAATGTTCAGCAGAGCAACATTTCAAACAATGCACATTTACACTTAGTGGTGTGCAGTGCTTTGCTATGGTGCGTGAACACAGTCGCACAGATAATGCGCTATGAAGATTCCACTAAAGGAAAGTCTTACTTATAGGCATGCCATCTACTTGGGGATGTGTTTTTACATACTGCTGGAGCTGGTAGTCCATCTACTTGTGGATGTGTTTTACATACTGCTGGAGCTGATTCATCAAATTTCTCATTGTGGATTCAAGAACCCCACTGTTTTGTCGATATGCGTATATTACACATGTGACCTCCGAGTTTGTAATCCATTAGCGATTGTGCTAGATACTTTATCGCGCCATGTTATGATCAGAAGACACTTTCTAATGTCCTCATTAACATTTACTAATTATATTCTATATAGACCTATATTGCTTACAGCTTAGATGCGATATCTGTGCCTTTCGGTCTGACACATCTGATTTCAGTATGTCTTCTGGGTAAATTTACGCTCTCATGGATGAGACAGCGAACTCCATCCAAAAATCTCTTACCACGTGCATGGCAGGTAACAGTATCACTTTTATTTGCTTCCCGTTCGGCACTGGCAACACGCGGGCGAATGGACGTGACCTTTTATAATTGGTGTTAAGTAAAGCAAAATGAACGAGAAAGATCAGTATAAGGCCTAGACAATATATAGATGCCAACCTCCTTTGTAAATGATCTTGAAGCCCTGGGCATCGCTGTATGCGTTTGTTAGGAAGTTGAAGGCAACGAGGTTTGTTTGACTGATGTAGGTAGCCATCGGAGGACTTGCGCAAAACGTCACATCTCCGTGTGATGTCACTTCCGTGATGCGCAGTTTGTCGTTGGCACTGTCACACGCACTTCCTGATCGTTTTCCCAGGTCGAAGTGGATGAATGTAAACATGATAATCTGAAATAAACAGTTTGTGGTTGCAGGTTAGGTATCCTTATGTAGGTGGCATATAAAAGGGGTATGGAGAGAACAAAGTGTGATTAAAGTCATGAAAAGTGTCGAGGCGAAAAGTCAAACAAAAAGTGGAGATGTTTAAAATGGAATGAGGGAAATAACTGATATCAAAGCTTTAATCTTCATTTAAAAAAAAAAAAAGAAGTTGAACGTTTTGACAAATATAACCTTTATCAAACACGGAACACATTACTATCTCCTGGCAATCAACATTTAGTTTAAATACTAAATTTTTGATTTTAAACCTTAAATTTCTCATAGCACATTGTCTGAAATTCTCACGGATTACATAACAGGTTTTATGAAGTCCCACCTGTTGTGGAAATATTGTATCTGAAAGAAGTCAAGATTAAGGTCTGCTGAGTCAGTATTGACTAATGACTTATGCACTCAACGTTGATAATTCTAGCATAAGAATAACACATTGCGCTTATGGAGTATATCTCAGCAGCAGGTAAAATTAATAAGTGAAGATTCCACCAAACAATTACAAGTAACAGGTGAAGAGACCACAAAACAATTAAAGTAATATATGGAGAGACCTTAAAACAAGTAAAGTAATAGGTGACGAAATCAACAAACGTAAAAGAAATAGGCAAAGAGACCAACCAGTAAGTAAAGGAAATAGGTGACGAAATCAACAAACTTAAAAGAAATAGGCAAAGAGACCAACCAGTAAGTAAAGGAAATAGGTGACAAAATCAACAAATGTAAAAGAAATAGGCAAAGAGACCAACCAGTAAGTAAAGGAAATAGGTGACAAAATCAACAAACGTAAAAGAAATAGGCAAAGAGACCAACCAGTAAGTAAAGGAAATAGGTGACGAGATCAACAAACAAGTAACCTACGATCAGAGGGATATCCACAAATTACGTAAACACTCAGGTGGGAAAAAAATTGGACAGTTTTTTAACAAGGGGATATGGTGTTCGACAAAAGTCACTAATACAGTCTTGTATACAAGTTTCATGTCCGTGTGTTACTGATTAAAATGTGCAGGCATTGCATAGGACAACAGGCCTTACATATGTCGATGATCATGGCCAGTTCAACATAACGTAGATAACCGCATCAAGCTCACGCACATAACCGCGACCTTCGACGATATATGATATGTAAGCTAAATTATAAATTATAATTCTAACTTGACACATATGATGTTTAGTCGTAAATGTCATTGACTGTGTACACATAGTATACACTGACCAATGAAAATCACCGGAAAAGTGAAATGCGTGACTTTAGAAGTACACATCTATTGGGCCACTGGACTGTTTAATTGACGAAAGACACGACATTAAAACATATTTATAGTGAGTTGGTTGTGTGGAAACCGTACATTATTTAATCTTCATATTTACGTTTCTACCATATATTTCTTGAAGGGTTCCTATTGCATTGACCACCGCTTAGAGTTGACGTATTCTTGTCATGAAATAAAGGCACCCCCGCCCCTAATTTCTAAATTGCACAAAGCAATGGAAGATACCTATTGCTCTCGTCACTTAGGGATATCAAGAAACAAACAAAGAAGAGAGATAACATACTTTTAACTTCATCTTCTTGCAGTCCATGCATATGGCGGTGGTTATTATGTCTTCCCCCAGCCTTCTTTCTGGTTGTGATGTCAATCATTTCTTATGATTCTATGCCGTGTTGCGATGATTATATTGTCTGTCCAAAACCTTCTGTTTCTTGTGCTATCAATCATTTCCTATACCGATGTTCTCCCATGCCACAATGCTAGGTTGTCAAGCATCTTCTTTCTTGGTCTTTCCCTATCCCTCTTGCTCTTTAACTTGCCTGTTGTTACAATGTGTTTAATTTTTCTATTCTCATGATATGTTCAAGTAACGTGGACTGTCTCTTTCTAATGCGGGTAAGCATCTCTCAGTTTTAATTAACTCTTTTACAATATATCTTCAATACGCTTGCTATCTATCCTCGGTGTTCGTAACATTCTTCTATAAAAGTACATCTCTGATGCATCAATGTAATTGTTCATTATTCTGATGAGTGTCCATCATTCTCTTCCATTCACCAGAATTTACTTTAAAAAAACATTAGATAATAAGAAAACCAAGCATTAACTTATTTAAAAAAAAAAGCTTTCAAGAACACGCCAAGAGAAGATATACAGATAATTAATGAAGAGAGAGAAAAAAAAGAAACGGAAAGCTATAGATAAATCCGAGATTGAGAGAAAGGTCTAAGTTCAGGGAAAGGGACACGAATAACAATTCCGTGTGTATGGTTAGTTTTACGAGATAAATTTATGGTTGCTAATGTCACGTGTCACATAACTCTTGATATGAGAATGAACGTGTGTGAATATATATCTACATTTGCTGCAAGAGGTCTATCTTTCTGAACGAATGGCTGGCATTAGATCACGTGGAAGGATAACACAGGGAAAAAAAAAAGAATCAAAGATCCTGTGAAAAATGGCCGACATGTATAGAAAACATTAGATGGTTTACGGTATGGGAAGTAAAGAAACGAACATCCTGAATGGAAGACGGAGATAAACAGATTGAGAATAGAATTAAGACAGAGTGGTATAGCAGCCTACAAATAGAGTTACAATAAAATTGACAATGGGCACGTAGGAAGAACATAATTCACAGACGATAGGTGCTTTATAAAAGTTGGGATTTGGTAAAATAGAAATATAGGAGACGAAACATTTCATTTATCCACCATAACTTAAGTCTGACCTTGTGTTCGGGGACACGGACAGTCCACGTGCAATTAAGATGGTGGCTGTAGTTTC
The DNA here is from genome assembly GCA_034231615.1 of Meghimatium bilineatum. Taxonomy (NCBI): domain Eukaryota; kingdom Metazoa; phylum Mollusca; class Gastropoda; order Stylommatophora; family Philomycidae; genus Meghimatium; species Meghimatium bilineatum. The sequence continues at coordinate 29,385,459 of CM067307.1, forward strand.
TAGGCCATCCTGGACTTGCAAAGTCGCCAGTGACTTCAGAAATTACACCTCCACAATCTACAAGGATACATGAATAATGTAATGTAACACGGTTACATGAATAATGTAATGTAATAAGGATACATGAATAATGTAACACGGATACATGAATAATGTAATGTAACACGGATACATGAATAATGTAATGTAACACGGATACATGAATAATGTAATGTAACAAGGATACATGAATAATGTAATGTAACACGGATACATTAATAATGTAATGTAACACGGATACATTAATAATGTAATGTAACACGGATACATTAATAATGTAATGTAATAAGGACACATGAATAATGTAATGTAACAAGGATACATGAATAATGTAATGTAACAAGGATACATGAATAATGTAATGTAACAAGGATACATGAATAATGTAATGTAACAAGGACACGTGAATAATGTAATGTAACAAGGATACATGAATAATGTAATGTAACAAGGACACATGAATAATGTAATGTAACAAGGATACATGAATAATGTAATGTAACAAGGACACATGAATAATGTAATGTAACAAGGATACATGAATAATGTAATGTAACAAGGACACATGCATAATGTAATGTAACAAGGATACATGAATAATGTAATGTAACAAGGACACATGAATAATGTAATGTAACAAGGACACATGAATAATGTAATGTAACAAGGATACATGAATAATGTAATATAACAAGGACACATGCATAATGTAATGTAACACGGATACATGAATAATGTAATGTAACAAGAATACATGAATAATGTAATGTGGCAAGGATACATGAATAAAATAATAAAGAAGCATCCACAAATTAAGCAATCACAATGTATAAAACGGAATATGAACCAGGGCCTCTCAGGTGGCACTTACTCCCCTCGCAACTTGAGTCAACACATTTTCCATCATCGACCACACTGCATCACACAGATGCGATTGTAGTCCAGATGTCGCCCGTGTGTTGCCGGGGCCCGAAAGGGGAGCAAATAATAGCAACACTTATTTACGTTCCATGCATGTCGTAAGAGGCGACTAAGGAGATTATGGGATGGAGTTGGTTGTCCCATCCCATATAGGGTCAGTGACCCAAAGCTATGCTGAAGTCGGATGTGTCAGGCCAAAAGGCGCAGATATCTCAGCAATGCTGTAAACCATGACACAACGCATTCCGTTCTCCAAACTACAGCCTGCTAATCTGCAGGAGTTTGAGAACGAACGCAGAAGACGAAGTCCAGATGTCAAACGTATATTACTCTCAAGCTAATATGACTATGTACCTGTCAATGGACACACAGACAACAATACACATACACTGCACATGTATGTGATTTCCTTAAAAACATCAAACATTTTAAATTAGTATGTGTTAGAAGGTGTATATATATATATATATATATATAACCATAAAAATAACAATTGTAGTATATTATAACTTCTTTCCTAGTAAAAATATGGTACACATTTAAAAAAAAGTAATTTGTAAACAACAGTTTGACACAGAGGTAAAATAAATAGTTCGAGACACGAAGGCAAAACAAACAGTAGTATGTGTTTCTTGTTGCTGTTGTTTCTACTACTACTATTACAATTAGAACAATAAATACTACTATCATTACTAATATGATGACTAGCTACTACTACGCTATTACAACAATACAACAATAACGACTATTACTACTACAATAATAACAACAACAACAACTACTACAACTACTACTACTACTACTACAGGAGCGACGCAAAACAGACTCACAGGCACGGAAAAAAGAGGCACATCCTACCTAATGATGGTTTCATCTCAAAGTGGTGAACTTGAGCAGTTCCTTGGTTGTAGAGCTTTCCAACGTCACTTCCGGTCTTCTTACTAAGCATGCAGGAGCCATCTTTAATCTAGGGTTTAAAACAGAAGAAGATTGTTCGTGTTGATACGATGCTACATGAACTTTCATCATAAGATATGGTGGACTTATGATAGTGATGTGGTTTTTTATTGTATTGATTAGTACAATGTTGCGTTCTCATGTCAATGAAGTTTGGCAATCGATTAGACAGCTAAATTTAAACTATGACCACAAGCGTTTCATCAGCATTCATTATTGCTCCAACAATCTTCCTGAACAACAATCTTCCGGAACAACAATCACTCAATACAAGTACACCACCCCACCAATCCCCTTAACTCTATTATGCCAATCCCTTTCCTGTTTCAACAGTACTTCACTGTTGTCAGAATACGCCCTCTAACCAAATAAGCGACATCTGACTAAATTATACTTTTACAACTTTTCCAATTTGTAATTTTCTACCATAAAAAATACCCGGAAACCCTACCATAGTTACATGACAACAGTACCAGCTTCCTACTATTTAACTTCCGTAAATAGCCAGATAATCGAACTAGCGTCCACAAGTCAGTAAAGAAAATAATTCGTCAAACCAAAAAAAAAAAAAAAAAATTACAGACTAATCACCCGACCTATACTGTAAAAAATTATTAATCGTAATAATTATGTAGCCTGAGAGAAACAATTATGTGCCAGAAATACACACAATTTGAAATTTATCTAAATATAACCAAATAAAATGTACGAGAGTGACAGTTGGACATATTTTAGACGTCACAATGAGAGATTTGATTGACGTTTGACAGTCAGTCAAAGAGAGATACAATTATAATTTGCAAATATTCCGTTCATAGCCAAGAGCAGAAGAAGATAAGTGCAGAGGATGTAAAGGATGCAGACGTACATGGATAGCATATATGTCAGTGAAAAATTCATAGGAATTCTGTGTAGTGTCAATAGAAAATAATTTTCTTCAGATATTTGTTATTGTGATTATGAATACGAGTGATCTCTGTTTAATCGTGAAAGTTCCACTTACAAAAATATTAGTCCTACTTGCGGCTGTAGACTTTTAAGAAGTGTGAGCTTTAACTGTGATTGTGGGCGCACATGAATTAATTCATGCAGTGTGATTCTAGTGTTAAATAGTTAATTTTTCACTATGATAGTAGTGTTAAATAGTTAATTTATTCACTGTGATAGTAGTGTTAAATTGTTAATTCTGTCACTGTGATAGTAGTATTAAATAGTTAATTCATTCACTGTGATAGTAGTGTTAAATAGTTAATTCATTCACGATGATTGTAGTGTTAAATTGTTAATTCAGTCACTGTGACAGTAGTGTTAATTCATTCACTATGATAGTAGTGTTAAATAGTTAATTCATTCACTGTGATAGTAGTGTTAAATAGTTAATTCATTCACTGTGATAGTAGTGTTAAATAGTTAATTCAGTCACTTTGATAGTAGTGTTAATTCATTCACTGTGATAGTAGTGTTAAATAGCTAGTTAATTCAGTCACTGTGACAGTAGTGTTAAATAGTTAATTCATTCACTATGATAGTAGTGTTAAATTGTTAATTCATTCACTGTGATAGTAGTGTTAAATTGTTAACTCATTCACTATGATAGTAGTGTTAAATAGTTAATTCATTCACTGTGATAGTAGTGTTAAATAGTTAATTCATTCACTATGATAGTAGTGTTAAATAGTTAATTCATTCACTATGATAGTAGTGTTAAATAGTTAATTCATTCACTATGATAGTAGTGTTAAATAGTTAATTCATTCACTATGACAGTAGTGTTAAATAGTTAATTCATTCACTGTGATAGTAGTGTTAAATAGTTAATTCATTCAATGTGATAGTAGTGTTAAATAGTTAATTCATTCACTGTGATAGTAGTGTTAAATAGTTAATTCATTCACTGTGATAGTAGTGTTAAATAGTTAATTCATTCACTGTGATAGTAGTGTTAAATAGTTAATTTATTCACTGTGATAGTAGTGTTAAATTGTTAATTCATTCACTGTGATTGTAGTCACGTAAGAGTTACATTATATCAGTTTTATTTTAGTTTTTGTATTCTCAATTATAATTAAATTATCTTGTTATATTATCTTGTTCTATTATCTGGTTCTATTAACGTGTTCTATTATTATCTTGTTCTACTTCAGCGTTCATTCTCAAACTATCACTGGGTCTCTCTTGTAGCTGGACACATTCTCAAACTCTCACTGGGTCTCTCTTGTAGCTGGACACATTCTCAAACTATCACTGGGTCTCTCTTGTAGCTGGACACATTCTCAAACTCTCACTGGGTCTCTCTTGTAGCTGGACACATTCTCAAACTCTCACTGGGTCTCTCTTGTAGCTGGACACATTCTCAAACTATCACTGGGTCTCTCTTGTAGCTGGACACATTCTCAAACTCTCACTGGGTCTCTCTTGTAGCTGGACACATTATCAAACTCCCACTGGGTCTCTCTTGTAGCAGGACACATTCTCACACTCCCACTGGATCTCTCTTGTAGCAGGACACATTCTCAAACTCCCACTGGGTCTCTCTTGTAGCAGGACACATTCTCAAACTCCCACTGGATCTCTCTTGTAGCAGGACACATTCTCAAACTCCCACTGGATCTCTCTTGTAGCAGGACACATTCTCAAGCTCCCACTGGATCTCTCTTGTAGCAGGACACATTCTCAAGCTCCCACTGGATCTCTCTTGTAGCAGGACACATTCTCAAACTCCCACTGGATCTCTCTTGTAGCAGGACAGATTCTCAAACTCCCACTGGATCTCTCTTGCAGCAGGACACATTCTCAAACTCCCGCTGGATCTCTTGTAGCAGCACCATGGTCCTGCTAGGTTTCCGGCAGGATTTAGTCCAGAGAATTAAAATACATTTTCTCCGGTGTTTTATCCAGTGGTCAAAACATCCGTTTTCGGTGGAGCATTATTATATTTCTATTCATACTATAACCGTAGTCTTAAGAATAATATAATTTAAATTATAGCTTTATAAACCCTTTATCTCTAATTGTAGCATTTGTCTTAACTCTTTACCTACATTAGGCCGCTAAAACCAACACAATCTCATAATTCTTCAAAATGCAACTAAAAAAGGACTCAATTATTTCCCATAACAAGATAGTCGTAAATACATTAAACTAACGATAACAAACAAATAACAGTCACTAATTTCATTTATGTCTTCAATTTAAATGAAATTAGATTTGTATTCTATCACATTATAGAAACAACAAAATATAATAATAATTTTTTTTAAATGTTGTGAAATTTATATTTTTATATATTAACAGAGTTTTGCTAGGAAGTTTTCCAGACGGGACAACAATTTTGGGATATTTGATCGTATAATTCGGTTATCCACGAAATGGAAACTTACAAGAGCTTAGACAAAGCGATCCGTTGTCACGGTAACGTAAACCTTTACGTTGTTTTATTGTGTTGACCAGGTCTGAATTGAATGCAACGTAATATTTAGAGTTCAGCATTTATGTTATTAGCAATTTTACATCTGGCAGTTAAAATTGGTTTTGTGAGTTTGTTTTATGAGTGCTGCTGATTTTTCTTATTGATGTCACTGAGTTTTATGTAGCGATAACCATCATTGAATATATAACCTACTGGCTCATTGGCTAATATAAAGTAACGAATTTGACTTTTATCTTGATATTCATTGGTCGTTTTCTGCATACTATGTGTCGCCAACCAATCTCGTGTAAAGTCATATGCGGCACGTTAGAAGGATGATTCTTAAAGAGACAGTAGGTCTTATTATTTGTTGATGGCCATGATCTCGCAATTAATTATTAGTTATGTCCATCTGCTACATAAGTCATGTTATTTATTAATGTTTCGCTACATGAGTGTGGACAGAAACTAATGGGCAGACAAATTAGCTAGCCTCTCCACTGTAACCCATGGAAAGAACAGATATACTCTGTGCTCTTCAGAAGTCCACATGATATTGTGTACTTTTGCCGTCAATAATGTGTCACTGTCGGTCATATTTCTTAATTATATTTGTCTATGGTGAGCTGCAGAGGGCATACGATTTGAAGGTGGCCAAAAGAAGCACTACAAGTACTCGTTAAACACAGCACTGAAAGTCTTTGAAACAGACCAAGAAACATTAGAAGAACTTGTACAAAATAGAGCTACATGGTAAATCGTAGCAAAAAAAAAGGCATAGCATCTTGTTAAAATAAGGAATTGCAGCATCTCAATAGCGGAGAGTAGCTAGATAGTCGCGAGTTGAGCAAAAGCCATCTACAGTGGTCATCCCATGTCCGAACTGTCCAAGGATAATTGTTGCCAGAATATGGCTTATAATGTCTTCAGCAAACCCATAATCAAGGACATAACACTAATTAAACTTCAAAACATTTCTGTTAATTCATTCACTGTGATAGTAGTGTTAAATTGTTAATTCATTCACTGTGATAGTAGTGTTAAATAGTTAATTCATTCACTGTGATAGTAGTGTTAAATAGTTAATTCATTCACTGTGATAGTAGTGTTAAATAGTTAATTCATTCACTGTGATAGTAGTGTTAAATAGTTAATTCATTCACTGTGATAGTAGTGTTAAATAGTTAATTCATTCACTGTGATAGTAGTGTTAAATAGTTAATTCATTCACTGTGATAGTAGTGTTAAATAGTTAATTCATTGACTGTGATAGTATTGTTAAATAGTTAATTCATTCACTGTGATAGTAGTGTTAAATAGTTAATTCATTGACTGTGATAGTATTGTTAAATAGTTAATTCATTCACTGTGATAGTAGTGTTAAATAGTTAATTCATTCACTGTGATAGTAGTGTTAAATAGTTAATTCATTCACTGTGATAGTAGTGTTAAATAGTTAATTCATTCACTGTGATAGTAGTGTTAAATAGTTAATTCATTCACTATGATAGTAGTGTTAAATAGTTAATTCATTCACTGTGATAGTAGTGTTAAATAGTTAATTCATTCACTGTGATAGTAGTGTTAAATAGTTAATTCATTCACTGTGATAGTAGTGTTAAATAGTTAATTCATTCACTATGATAGTAGTGTTAAATAGTTAATTCATTCACTATGATAGTAGTGTTAAATAGTTAATTCATTCACTGTGATTGTAGTCACGTAAGAGTTACATTATATCAGTTTTATTTTAGTTTTTGTATTCTCAATTATAATTAAATTATCTTGATATATTATCTTGTACTATTATCTTGTTCTATTATCTTGTTCTATTATCTTGTACTATTATCTTGTTCTATTATCTTGTTCTATTATCTTGTACTATTATCTTGTTCTATTATCTTGTTCTATTATCTTGTACTATTATCTTGTTCTTTTATCTTGTACTATTATCTTGTTCTATTATCTTGTTCTATTATCTTGTACTATTATCTTGTTCTATTATCTTGTTCTATTATCTTGTTCTATTATCTTGTTCTATTATCTTGTTCTATTATCTTGTTCTATTATCTTGTTCTATTATCTTGATATTCATTGTTATTGATATTCTAGCTAAAGACTAGAACTTGTATGAACTTGACATAACTAAGGTCTAGAAATGTGACATTAATTTGTCATAATTAATGAATTGATACTTGGCATAAACTTGTCACAACTAAGGACTGAGTACTTGGCGTAAACATGTCAGAGCCATCCTCTGCGAACTGGTCATGAACTTGAGCCTTGAATTTGCAAGTGTTTAAATGTGTGTTCCCAGGGGGGGGGGATCCAGATGGGAGCTAAATTAGCAATAATATTATGTGCCGTGCATGTCGTAAGAGGCGACTAAGGGGGTTTGGTGTTTGAGTTCTTTGTGCTACCGCATGGATACAAGTTATCTAAACGCAGTGCAGAAGATAAGTGTGTCAGGCACACTGATGCAGAAATTGCATCCATGCTGTAAACCAAAGCACAACACATTCTCTTCTTAGGACTAACATCTTCTTGACAGGAGATTGATAAAAACTGCAAGGAAGAAAAAAGAAGAAGAAATTGTAGATACTCTATCAGAAAGAGGAACAAAATTATTTTGCCTGTGGCATGCAACAGGAGAAACTAGAGGCAACGCAAAAAAAAAAAATTAAATAAATATTTTTGGACGTAATTACGTCAAAAATAGGAAAGAAATTTTCCTTTTATGTCACAATTTCATTTAATTTTTCACGGATGTGCTATCGGAACACGATGGAACAAAGGAAAGAAACAAAGCTAATGAGACACATGATAGTAACAATAATTCCCATACATGTTGTTTGAAGCGAAAAGGGGGATTTGGTGTGATAATGATTACTCCAACCCTAAAACTGTCAAGGAGTTCCAAAAATGCTAACTGAAATCAATGCTAACTGAAATCAAATCAATGCTAACTGAAATCAAATCAATGCTAACTGAAATCAAATCAATGCTAACTGAAATCAAATCAATGCTAACTGAAATCAATGCTAACTGAAATCAATGCTGACTGAAATCAATGCTAACTGAAATCAATGCTAACTGAAATCAATGCTAACTGAAATCAATGCTAACTGAAATCAATGCTAATCGAAATCAGATAGTGTGGGTCAAAATATTACGTATATCATAGCCACTCTGTAATCTATGAAAAAAAATAAAAAGATTCTGACAAGACATCGTATGCAAAATGAAGTATTAAAATAAATAAAGAACAAACAAATACAATATTTTGGATATATTAAAAGACATGACACCTTGTTGGAGACCTTACTTCAGGGTAAAGTCGAGGGGAGGCGAGCAAGAGTTAGGCAGAGATACAATTGAGAGAGAAACATCAGGAGATGGATAGGCTACAGCCTGATAGAGTGCACCACCGAGGCAAGTGACGAGGATGTTGGAGTTCCGTTGCATCCAACCTTCGCTGCGGGGATGCTACACTTAGTGATGTATCTTTGAAATGGCGGACTTAATTCCGGACTGCCTCCTGCTAACCCCATCATTTACAAATGCTTCTTCTACTTTCATCATTTTGTCATTTCCATTTCACCAAAAACAAACTAAAAATTAGAGTTATCAAATGGTACCTCAATTCTACATTAATGTATGGCTCAGGAAAATGAATAGTGAACAAACAGCTAGAAAACAGAATTGATGTCTCTCAGATGTGGGTACATAGAAGAATAGGGAGAACATCATGGTTTGGAGTTGAAACAGACGGCCACTGTGTTAAAGAAAATAAAGAGGTTCTGACAAAACTTTCTATGAAAAATAGAACGATTAAAAGAAATACAAATCTAACAAATATAATATTCTGGAGATATTACAAGACACCTATTGAAGACATTGCTTGAAGGAAGAGTTAATGAGCTGTGATGAAGAGGTAGGCAGAAATACAAGTGAGAGGCACATATCAGAGATGAAGGTTACAGGCTATCAAAGTGCACCACACAGGCTATCAAAGTGCACCACACAGGCTATCAAAGTGCACCACACAGGCTATCAAAGTGCACCACACAGGCAAGAGACATACGAATTTGTAAGTCTGTTACTATCACGGCGACCGTATAGAGAAGGCGGGACAACTAACTTGTAAATATACGCTTATCGGATGTCTTTCTATATCTTTCGACAATAACACGACCATTACAACCATATTGCGTGTCACTATCAGAGGCTAGTTCGTTCTTTTCATTGTTTTGCGACTGGCAAGTAGCCTCTCCTAGTGACGCACAATAACCGAGTGTTTTGTCGTGTGTCTGTTGATAGGTCAAAATATGTCAAAAAGGGCATCCAATTAGCAGATGTTTACATTTACCTATATCGCCATTTTTTTTTATAATTCACTGCGGTTTCATCCGAACTCCATTGCGGAGAATGTATCTGATAATAATGAGTGTCACCGAACTCTGCCTATCACAACATTCCTTCCAATCGTATCTAGCTCAGAAGATCACAGACCTTCTGGTCATTAGCAAACTTCCTGAATATTCATTCCCTTGCAAGTCTAACAGTCAATTCCGATGTATATTACGTAGTCTTTCAACAGGAAAACTTTATTTACTGTAAACATCGATTGTTCTGGTATTCAAAAATCTACAATAATTACAAACAGCAAATGGTGTCATTGAAGGATCCTAGATATATAAATATCGAATATACAGATAAAGAGGGAGAATATCATGGAAAGAAGAAAAGAAACAAAGAGGTTCTATCAACACTTTTTTAAATCTTTTAATAACAAGATAACGTATTTGGGGAACAAGAAAACGTATTTGGGGAACAAGAAAACGTATTTGAGGAACAGGAAAACGTATTTGGGGGAAAAGATAACGTATTTGGGGAATAAGAAAACGTATTTGGGGAACAAGAAAACGTATTTGGGGAACAAGAAAACGTATTTGGGGAACAGGAAAACGTATTTGGGAAACAAGATAACGTATTTGGGGAAAAAGATAACGTATTTGGGGAATAAGAAAACGTATTTGAAGAAAACGATAACATATTTGGTGAACAAGAAAACGTATTTGGGGAACAAGAAAACGTATTTGGGGAACAGGAAAACGTATTTGGGGAACAAGAAAACGTATTTGAAGAAAAAGATAACGTATTTGAGGAAAAAGATAACGTATTTGAGGAACAAGCTATCACGATGACAGAGAAGACATGATACCTCGTTTCAAGATCAGACTCATCAGTGAAAAAAACAATTCTACAAAATTCATGCAAACACTTGCATTGAATCTGTAAATTCTATACGCAAACACTTGTATTGAATCTTGAAATTCTACACGCGAATACTTGCATTGAATATCTAAATTCTACACGCAAACACTTGCATTGAATCTTGAAATTCGAGACAGGTAACTATCGCGCACACGAGTAGATGAAACTGATCAGATGTCTGCAAATTATAGGAAAAATATACACATGCTACAAGGGAGGATTACAGGTAAGCTGGTAGAAAGTATTGAGGATTACAGGTAAGCTGGTAGAAAGTATTGAGGATTAGGTGAGGCATTTGCTGAAGACTTGTGTTTGAAATAATAAAAAATAATAATAAGGTTATTGTAAATATGAGAGTAAATAAGAGAAATTGTGGACAGTGAATAGATAAGAGATAATTTGGATTATAAGATCCATTTATAATATAGATTATTTAGAGAGTGCGAGATGGCATGGGGCAAGAGAGAGAGAGAGAGAGAGAGAGAGAGAGAGAGAATGTGTGTGTATGCGAGAGTGTTGGAAATTCAAGTGAAAAGAATGAGAGATGCAGAAAGAATGAAAGAATGAGAGGGCGAGAGAGTGAGTGTGTGTGTGAATTTAACAAAGTACGTGTGGGAGAGTAAATATTGAGAGAGCAAGTGTGAGAGAGTATGTAAGAGTGAGAGAGAGCGAGCGAGAGTGTATGTGTAAGAGGTTGAGTGAGTGAGATTGTGACAATGAGAAAACGCGAAAAAAGACCGTGAAGGAGTGTGGAAAGTGAAAGAGTCAGTGTAAAGGAGAAAGTGAGATAGAGTGAGAGATAGAGGGTGAGACAGTGATCATGAGAGAGTGTGAGGCTGATAGAGTACGTGTGAGATAGAGAAAATGTGAGTCATAGTGAGAGACAGTATGTGTACGCCAGAGAGTGAGAGAAAAGTTTAGAGACATTACGACAATATTTGACAGTTTTTGACAGAGGAGAGACGTGGATTGACAAACATTGATCTCAAGAGAACAGTTTTTTAAATGCATCAATTACGTGAATTAAAATTACGTGAATTGTGTGAATTAAAATGACGTGAATTGTGTGAATTAAAATGACGTGAATTGTGTGAATTAAAATTACGTGAATTGCGTGAATTAAAATTACGTGAATTAAAATTACGTGAATTGTGTGAATAAAATTACGTGAATTGATGGAATTAAAATTACGTGAATTGTGTGAATTAAAATGACATAAATTGAGTGATTTTTATACCAGAAATATAAAATAATCTGAAAAGGTATGTAGCTTTTTCTCACTTTTACTGATTCCAATATTTTGACATGAGTAGGCGGTGTGCGGCGGAAGGTTCCCTCAATTCTTTACAAGCTGTGGACAATTGGGATGGAGGTGGTGGGGGGGGGGGGAAGAGGAGGAGGGTGGTTGTAAACATTTCCAAAAATGTCGACGAAAAAAAACGGACAGCCGACACAGAAGAAATTATTAATATAATTCTAATAAAGTATATTTCTTCTCCTTCTTCAGGGTTCGTGCTCCAGCAGATTATCAGGTTGTAGTCTGCAGAACGGAATGCTCTGCGTTATTGTATACAACGTTACTGAGATAGCCGCACCTGTCGGCATGACACATCCGACTTCAGCATGACTCACTTAGATCTTCTGCGGGATAGGATAGCCAGTTCCACCTCCGAAACCTCCTTAGTCCTCTATTATGACGTGCTTGTAGGTAATGATCTTTTCCGGTGTACAGCAACACACGGGCGGTATCATTCTATGGTCTAGTAGTTAAGCTGTTCGCTTTATGCTCAAGTGGTTGACGGTTAAGATCTCACCCGCGACGTCTTGTTCATAAAGTGAATTTTTTTTCGAACAGAGCGAATTTACGTGCTATGAGCGGTACTTTCGGAAGTAGGTGTGCAGTTTCGTTGAGAAGGGTCGAGTACATATGGGATAACCCGAGTAAAATGAATTCAATCCACTATGGCTTTTGAACCTTTAAGATAATATAAGCTAACCAAGGAAGTATGCAATCCATAAATGGAAGTGGGTATATACCACGTGACAGATGGCGTCATTTACCAGCACTTTAAATCCTTGTCAGATTTTCTGATGTACAGATTAACAACAACCAATAAAACATTAGACATATTTGCCAATCCACATTTGAACATAACTATTTTGTTTCTCCCAAAAAAGGCTGTCTAACTGATGACAAACCAACTCTAATTACTGCCAACTACGTCAGCACCATGCTTGCTTACTAACACTGACACCATTTCTTCCTGTCACATTTCAAACACATGCTGACGGTTTTTGTGCAACATTAGCCAGAATCATGCTATTTACAGCTCATAAATTGTCAATCATTTCAGCATTTCATCAATCATATTGTAAAGTGTATGAACGACATATGCAGGGTACGCCTCTAAAATTTGCTTCATTAATTATGCTCCAAATACGGTTGTGTACGATGGAAACTTAACATTTAATTTTTACACAGTTTTTAAAACCTTTTTTTCTCAAATTTAAAGAACATTTTGTAATCACTTCACGTGATGGTATGACGACATATTTAAGTGTTAATTTGTCCCATTTCTGTAACAAGTGATTATATAATTGTGTACATATTATTTTTTAGAAATTCCTGGAATCTCACAAATCTTAATTGAATAATAACATACACTCAGGTATACATACATTAGTAGGCAGAGATACAAGTGGGAGAGTAACATTACACGATGGACAGGTTACAGTCTAGCAGAGTGCACCACCAAGACAAGAGACAGGAGATGTTGGAGATACGTTGCAGCCAACCTTCGTTACGGAGACGGCACTTGATGATGATGATGAACATACACTCATAAAAGTGACATAGTGTACATACAAATAAAACGGGCGGAGTTTCAGTAAGATTTGCTTTAGTAACACCACATAAGGACGGAACAGTCATCGAAAGAAGAAGACATGGATTGTCAATGATATATTCTCGTTCTTATGGTCCGTGCCTTGTTGCGTTGGTTATAATTTCTTTCCACAGCCTTATGTGTCATATGTTGTCAAACGTTTCCGATATCGATGTTCTCCCATGCCACACCACCAGGGCATCAAGTATCTTCCCTCTTGATCTTTCCATACCATTTGTGCTCTTCAACTTTCCAGTTGTTACGATACGTTCCGTTCTTCCTCTCCTCATGATGAGTCTAAAAAATAAATTACGCTGCTTTTACGAAAAAAATTGGATAGACACAAATTAATATAATATATTATATATTGATACAATTATCCTCACTTTAATATGGTTGCTAGGAGTAGACCAAAAGAAACAATCAGAAGAACAATACTTAGAGAAAGTAAAACATCCAATATTCATACTATTCAATAACTGCACAGAATAGCATTGAACAGACAGAATTGGAGAGATCTGACCTCTGACCTATGCGTTAACTTCAGCGCAAAATGAAAATGAATGAATGAATGAATGAATGAATGAATGAATATGGTTACTGCATACTAGAAGATTGTGTTTAGTGACTCTGCCTTGGGAAAAAACCCATTAAACCGGTTAGAAATTTGCCAACCCGTTTAAAGGAGTGGGTTAGCCCCGCTCCCAACACCAATCATTCCTCATCTACGGATTTAGGTAAGAACTATCTGTAACTCTGTATCTGAAGAAGGTTTATCCCAACACGGCATCACCGATATAAAAATCACTAAAACCCCTTGAGCTGACATCAGCTTGTCACCACAGCAGGGGGGATTATAAATAACAATTTTGGCAGCTTATTGAAAAGTATCGACAGACTACGAACGTCACCCGATTGTCACCTAATTTCCATTCCGAATCACAAATTGTATATGTAACATTTTACGGCGCCTGAAGACGGTCATTGTCACTTACACATAAACCCTTAAACAAACGGCAATCAATTCCACAAATAAACTCTCCTAACACAACTAAAGTACATCCACATTATTATAGCAATTATAGATTATGGTTGCAGATTTTACAACTTCCGAAATATTCACATGTCAAAATTTGCTTACTTTCCTAGAAATAAGACAATACAGACATTTCCTGGAAATAAGACAGTACAGACGCGTAATTTTTGGATCGTGATTCAGGAAACAAAAATGACAAAAGTGTAGAAGTTATACAGAAGAAAATCGATATGATGATATAAATGAGGATCCGAATATGCGTATAAGATTTTAGTTAAGATCTTGTCAACAATTTAAAATATTGGATATCTCATATGGAATGTATGAGGATACACATCTTGTAGAATAGGCCTATGGCCAGATCTTTGCGGAATTTTCTGGTTTCTGTTGATATCGTGATGGATTTTTTTAAATCGCTCAAGATGGCTTATCTAGTAATTTAGATTATTTATTATTAATCATTATTAATTTAATTTGAGATTCTTAATATTGTGTGCATGAATTGATGATGCATAAAATGATGATGCATTGAATGATTTATTAAGTGAATACATACACATAAGTTTGATGTTATTGAAAAAATGCAAATATTGATTTGATGTTATTGAAAAGAAGATTAAAATGATGAAGGGGTTGTTTTTTTTTGTCGTTTGTCAATTTCTTTCCTGATTGTCTGTTTGTGTGTTAGTTTGCTTGTGTGATAGATACAGGCGTGACAGATATTTG